>VZTZ01002942.1:58923-155679 GCA_013400955.1 Drymodes brunneopygia | reverse complement strand
AAAGGTGCGTCGGGCCGGTAACCAAAGAGCGGGCACACACTCCAAAAAACCAAAGGCCGCCCTGCATCTAGAAGCGTACAAAATATCCTGATAGTGGGACTCACATTTGGGATCTGTTAGTTCTCTTGCTCATGCCACTGCCCCCTGGTTGCCTCAATGGCAGGATCATGAAGTGTTTGACTTTTTTTCTTCTGCTTCCAGAGACCTTAAAGAAGTCCAAAAAGAGTGTGAGGTCAAACGGCAAGGTGCCAGGATGCTATGAGATAGTGCCCCTGTCCCTGAAGAAGAAGATGGCTGCAGAACTTTACCCTGCCAGCACCAACACTAACATTGCAAACAGCAACGCCGCCGCCGCCGCCACCGCTGCCAACAGCAAGAAGAACGCCCTGCAGCTCCAGCAGAGCTCCCAGCCGCCCCCGCCGCCCCAGCTCCAAAACCTCAACAACAACAACTTGGAGAGCGCCAACTGGCAATCCTGCCATCCCACGCTGCGGGAGAGGTAAGGGCCAGGCCCGCCGGACCCTCCCCGGGCGGGCGGGAGAGAGAGAGAGGCGCCCACCCTGTGCACCTGCGCCCCGGCCAGGCATGAGCGCAGGGCTGGGCCGGAGCCCCGGGGCCGCCGGCGGGAGGCTGGGGCACCGGGCGAGGGGCAGCCCGCGGCTAACGGGGCTTCTCCCCCCTCCCCTGCTTGCAGGAACGCGCTGATGTTCAATAACGAACTCATGGCTGACGTTCACTTCATCGTGGGCCCGCCAGGGGCATCCAAGAAAGTTCCTGCCCATAAGGTTTGTGCAGATAATTTTTGGCTTTTTCGTTGCTGCTGTGCAGATCGCCTTCTCCCCCTGCCTTACAACCAGGTTCCACTTTTTTTCCTAATTATAGCTCTTGTCTAATCCCAGAAGTAATTCACATATACTGCAATTAAAGGGAACAGTCTAAGGCAGTGTTCTGCTTCCACTGCAGCTCGTAACTTTTGCTAAATGTAGCTTTTAGGAAAGCCAGCACGCTCAGCTGTTCCTGATCCATGTTACTGAGGCTTCTCTCTCTTTATTTTCCAGTATGTTTTGGCAGTTGGTAGCTCTGTCTTCTATGCTATGTTTTATGGCGATCTCGCAGAGGTCAAATCTGAAATCCATATACCAGATGTGGAACCTGCAGCCTTTCTAATCCTATTAAAGTAAGTGGCCACTACAAGTCTGCTAATTACACGGACAGAATCAAAGTAGCTTATAAAATATACATCTCCTAATTGGCATTGTGCAATATGCACTTACTGCTGTTTGCTTAATGTGCTGACAAATACTGAATGTCAGATTCACTGCCAGCAAAGACGACTATAGATTATTTTCATGGCCTACTTTTTTTTTTTTCCCTGAGAAACTAATTTTTTTCCTCCTCCCCCCCTTCCCCATCTAGATACATGTATAGTGATGAAATAGACCTGGAAGCTGACACAGTTCTGGCTACACTCTATGCTGCCAAGAAGTACATCGTGCCGGCCCTAGCAAAGGCTTGCGTCAATTTTTTGGAGACCAGCTTAGAAGCGAAGAACGCTTGTGTCCTGCTGTCTCAGAGCAGGCTCTTCGAGGAGCCAGAGCTGACGCAGCGCTGCTGGGAAGTGATTGATGCTCAGGCAGAAATGGCACTGAAGTCAGAGGGCTTCTGTGAGATAGATCAACAAACACTAGAGATCATTGTAACCCGGGAAGCACTCAACACCAAGGAAGTGGTAGTTTTCGAGGCTGTTCTCAACTGGGCAGAGGCTGAATGCAAAAGGCAAGGGTTGCCAGTTACACCACGCAACAAGAGGAATGTATTAGGGAAAGCTCTGTACTTGGTGCGGATTCCAACCATGACTTTGGAAGAGTTTGCCAACGGAGCTGCCCAGTCCGACATCCTCACCCTCGAGGAGACTCACAACATATTCCTATGGTACACGGCCGCAAATAAACCCAAACTAGAGTTCCCCCTGACAAAAAGAAAAGGACTCGTGCCTCAGCGCTGCCATCGGTTTCAGTCGTCTGCGTACCGCAGCAATCAGTGGCGGTACCGGGGGCGGTGTGACAGTATTCAGTTTGCCGTAGACAAACGGATATTTATAGCAGGACTGGGATTGTATGGGTCAAGCTGTGGCAAAGCTGAATACAGCGTCAAAATCGAACTGAAGCGCTTAGGCGTTGTCCTTGCTCAAAATCTGACAAAGTTTACCTCCGACGGCTCCAGCAACACCTTCTCTGTGTGGTTTGAACACCCTGTGCAGGTTGAGCAAGACACGTTTTACAATGTAAGTGCTATTCTCGATGGTAACGAACTCAGTTACTTTGGACAAGAGGGAATGACTGAAGTGCAGTGCGGGAAAGTGACGTTCCAGTTCCAGTGCTCCTCGGACAGTACCAATGGAACCGGAGTACAAGGAGGACAAATACCTGAGATCATTTTCTATGCATGATGCATTTCACCTTGATTGTATTCCAGTGCTGCAATGATGCACATTAAGGGATTTTTCAGTTTTACTACAAACTCTGCAGCAGTATGGAATGTTACGCTACTTACCTATCTGCTACATCAGGCTATACAAATAAGTGAAGGAATGCTCTTGAATTTAATCTTATTTTATTTATTCATAAGCTATTTGACTTAATTATTAAGACTGCAACATGCAGAAAAATGTTAAATTTTGCACGTACTGTGCATTTATTTTGTATATAGATAACTAACTTGCAGACTGCAGCTGACTCAAACAGAATGTTCTAAACTAGAGCAGTTTATGAATCTGTGAAATATAAAACATTTTTACTTGCCCTAAATCCTGTGTACTTGATCTTTGCTGACCTTATGGCTCGCGTATGTCCATTCATGTACAGCTAACAGGGGTGATGACACTGTAGTCTGGTCCCTGTGTGCATCCACACCCAGCAAAGAGGAAGGTTCCCTCGTTTGGTAACTGAAACTATCCATCAGCAGCCTTTATTTTCCCTTCATGAGAAAAGGAGCTGACATTTGAGGAAGCTCAGGGTTCTTTATGTGTTGCCCAAGCTGAAGACAGACATCAATGTAATCAAAGCTGATCAAAATAGTCCTGTGGTTATATTTGAAAACTGCTAATACCCCTTCACATGCAGCATCTGTGTTAACCTCCAGCCTGCCCACCAAACAGCAACACTGCCACTTACACCTGTCAAACTGCACCCCCCCTTGAGTGGCCAGAGTCAAGACACACAGATGAAGTTAATTAATTCAGTGACAGGCTGCATCACAAATTTAGCCCAGGGCTGTAACACTGGCAGACACTATCTGAATTTACATCCCATCCTTACACAGAGCAGCAGGCATTAGAAAAATACTTGCAAGATGATGTTTAGGTTCACTTAAGATTACTAATTAGAAATAAGCCGCCTTAAAAAAATGCTATTGGATCTTTCCTCCTGCTCTTTTTTGGAAAACATGGTCTTAGGCACTATCAGCAGTCATTTTATGCTAGTACTTTCTCAGAAAGTGATAAAAGTACATGTTTTTTCTCAGAGGTCTGATGATTGTTACAGCTGAGCCAATTAGAAATATTTACTGGATTTTGTAAATCTTATGCTGACCTTGGAAGAGAGTATTCAAACAGCAGTCTAAACCAGTATTTTTTCCATGTATAACAACTACCTCTACATGTAACACGTTTGCCTTTTCCCAAGCTGCATTCATTTTCACCTTGAAACTAAGCTGCAATGCAAATCCTGTTTTCTCTCTCTAAAAAAAAAACCCCAGAAAAAGTACTGAAAAATAAGAAGGGGAGCGAATTACTGAAAGCAAGGCCTGTCTGGCAGACCTGGAGCTGTGCTGCTGAGGGCTGCGTGGTGCTGCACTGCCCGGGTGCTGCCGTGGTGATGTTCCATGTGAGCTGCTGCTTCCCTTGCTGCAGAGGCAGCAGCCCTGTGCCAGCCCAGGACAGCTGAAGGGGGTGTTCCTGTGTTGTTGTTCTTCAACACAGCCATCTGATTCTCAGGGAACAGATTAAGGAGAGTGGGAGTGAGAGTGGGTGAAGATGCAGGCAGATAATTCCTGCACAGAGGTGGATAACAGTCACAAGACCTCACTATAAATGCACTCTTTTAACTGGAACTGGCACAAATTCCCCAACCTGGAGAATGGCTTTTATACCCTTTTGACAGGTTAAAACCCACCTTCCTATCACAGTTATGATTTCAGTGTTGTCTTATTAAAAGTTATTCACATGTTTGGAAAAAGTTGCTCCTCATTTTCTGCCAAGCCACTTGTATTTCAAGCACTGAACAGCTCAGCTATAGGTGATGGACAGATAGTAAATTTGGCAAATACTTATCAAATGTTGCATCTGTGGAATTGAAGCGTGACAGGCCTGTAGGAGCTTGCTGACACACACAAATTTGTTACACGTCAGTCCATTGTCTTAGTATAGCCTAAATTACTCTTGGAAAAAGCAACTAAACTATTTGCAAAAGAAAACAGCATCTAGTTCCAAAAAAGCTCTTACATAAAGGAGAGCAGGCTCTTATAGTCAGCGATGCTCCTCTGCCTGGATTGATTCCAGCTTCACTATAAAGTTACTATTTGGGTATTAATATACAATACTATGCACATATACACACATACACACATATTTGTGTCAAGTAAGCATGGAAAAAAAAAGACTCAAATAGTCAAAAGTGAAATCATTAAAAAAGTACCTATGGCTGGAGCATTTATGCAGAGTTCTCTGGCCAACAGAAGGAAAGTTTTTCCCAGCACATAGACATTCACCTATTAAAAGACAAAAAAAGCATTATGTAAATCTTAAACCACAAATGTTTTTAATAGAACATTTATATGGAAAGGAGAAAACCCCCACTTTTGAAATCTTAACCTGCTTTAAAAAAATTCAAGTTATACAAGCAATATTCATATGTACAGGATAATACTGAATGCTTGTCAAAAGCTGCACAAATTAGCATTGTAAATCAAAGCATAAGTTTATATTGAAAAAATTATAAAAAGTTGTTCATCATGCTCTTCAGTGGGCTCAGTGCTGCTCTGTAGCACAGTTTTTCAGTTGTCAAGTTACATCATAAGGCATTAAGTAGATTTCAATGTAATATCAGTATATATAAAGTGTCATTTATCATGCACCATTACAAAACCTATATACAAGTCGGTGCAAATTTCGGTTCTGCATGATCATCTGCAGTGGCATAATTAAGTATTGCACAAGCACACACCAAACTTTTCACCAAATCAAGGAGTGGTGCTACATGCCCCAGGGGATAATCGTCATTTCTTGCTGTTTGGACATTGCCTCAGATCACATTAAAAACATTAATAACAGAAAAAAAAATCCAGAAAAGCCCTGAACCACCCCAAACCTGCTCAGGCACCAGGGACAGAGCTCTGCTCCCCTCCCCTCCTTCACTGCTGCACCCAGGAGGATGTAAATTGAGGGGAGGAGTTACTCTTCATACTCTGATTTGCAATTTATGGCATAGACAACTCTATTTGTATTTGTCTGAGGAAGTTTTCTTTCTCTATCTTAAGATGTGTGTTTGTGGTCAGCAAGAAAGGCAGGATATACTCCAGTTCCTGATCAGTCTCAAACATTCCCACGGAGCTCCATGAACACCTTGCTTCCCCTAAGGCATATGTAAAGGTCAAGGTTAGTATAAAAAACTCCATCCTCCTACACTCCAAGCAAGTAGATTTTTGTTTTGTTTTCAACAATGGTATATGCTCTATTGCTTTTATGGAACAAAACTGCCCCTCTCTTTCCTATGCCTGGATAGTGAAGGTGTTTGCTAAGCAGTCAATTACACAACTGAGTTGATGATTATGGTACAAGTCTGTGGAATTAAAAAACTTACTCTTTCCATTTCATCAAAGAGCTTTGCCAACATTAGTTTTAAAGCAGGCTTTCCTCCCAAGTGTGTAGATGCTTCTACCAAGCTAGCTAAAATATATGTATCTCAACAACAACAACCACCAAACCCCCAAACAACTGACATATTTTCACCTAGCCCTTCAAAATGGTTACGTGAAAGTGTTCTCGTGTATTTTTCTCAATATATAAAAGAATCAGAAATTAGAACTTCAAAGAAATCCTCAGAATGATCACATATCCTGACTGTGCAATCAATTATACATGATATTATGGTAATTCATTCCATATTTAGTGAAAAGTGAGTATCTTCCACACTGTGTCTGACCAATGGTTCAACTGGCCTAAAAGATGCAAAAATATAGCCTTATATTTTACTGCCCTTTTTCTTCCTCAAATAGCAGACAACATAGAAGCACTCACTATTCGAGGGGAAGGAAAAGAGCAAAACATACCCTCTGAATGAGAAGTCTATTTTCTAGGAAATAAGTCACCAAATTTTATACAGAAAAAATTAAGCACCTACTGAATCTGGCAATTCATCCTGGAGCCTGAGAGCATGTGACTTTCCATGAGCCACAGAGACAGAACAGATACCACTAAAGCAAAGTGTCTGCAGTGTTTCAGCTGGCTTTATATCCACTGCAAGCTCAAAACGGGTTGTTTTGACCTTTTGTCTAAAAAATATTAACATATAGAATGAGGGTTTGGCTGTAATTTCAGCCTTCTAAGCTGGCCGACCAAGTTACTATAAATCTTAAACCTCATCACTTAGATCTTGTTCTGCAAGGACGATTTCACCGCGCAAATGAATAAAGTTACTTCAGTGGAGCCAAGTACATATGACGTTTCCATTAGAGGCTTCACAAACTCATCTAGTTCTTTCATTTTAGTCTAGAACAAAAACCATAAAACTCTAATCCAAACAAGTATTTTTCCTTCTAGCCATTTTCCTTGTCACGACATCCAAATACTTGATGGTTGTCACCATCAAACCACGTCACTCTCCGCGAAACTCCTCCCAAGCAAGCTTTCCATGAACACAATAATAAAGAGCAAATAAATATGAAGAGGCATAAAGAAGCAGGTATTTTTTTTCTAGTGAAGTTCTAACAATCAAAGTGATTGCCAAATTAAATCTAAAGCAAAGACAAATGAATAATAAATGTGCTCAATGACTATTTATCCTTCTTTACTTGGCCTAACTGAAAGTCTCCTGATCCATGGTTTATTTGAGAAGTAATGCACTTAAATCTAACCTGCTTTTCCACTTCACCCACATCATCAGTGTTTTATGACTGACTTCAAGGTGCAGGCAGTGTATTTGCACAAAATAGTAAATTAAAATAGAAATGGTAATGAGGGAATTTCTTTCTTTTGCTCACAAGCACATTTCTTTGTAGTTTCTGATTACTACCAATTTAGAAAGAAAGCAAAATATACAGTACATTCCATGTTCTGTATTGTTTTCCTCATGAAGCTCACACATTTTCAATGCCAGGGTCACAAAAAGAATCAGGAATATTTAATTGCTTTCAGTTTTCCTGGCAAATCAGTAGGAAAAAAGACTTCAGGCCTTCTCAAACAATATTGCTTCTCAACTTTAAAAGTTAACAGATTTTCACTGGGGCACTTCTCATAAATGAAAAATTAAAGATGGCATAAAGTTCACCCAGAAATCTGTAATGCGATTGAACTTCTGAAACATCATATTTAAAATCTTCTGGGTTTAGTGGAAGGTGGCCCTTTCACTAAAATTTTATTCCGTTATCACTGATTTCAACTACTACTTACACCCACACACAGATCCCGTGATAGAAGACATATAATATAAAATAGGCATTTAGAGAGGGTCTTTCTTTACTCTCATCATTTGGTTTTTCTGCACTCCATTAAGCTCCAGAAAATTAAGAGAATTAATTTAGAGGCCTACTTTACTTTCTAGTTCTTTCTTCATTAAGAACTTCTTATAAAAATTCATATACTCCAATCCATCAAAAGCTTAATGTTCCAAATTTAGAATCATATGACATTTGCATTTATAAAACCTAATTTTATATGAGTTCTTAGAATGGAGAATAAACAAAAATGCCCTTCTAAAAGGATGTCTTTGGCTTAAACTTGAATTGGTGCAGCTTCAAAGCTTACCACATCAACTTCAGCCTCTTTTCCCCTTAATTTAAAAGGATCATACTGAAAAACAGTATTTCTCCAAACTCTCCCCAATCAAAACTGTCAAAGTGAGACAATTGTTTTATACACTTTCATAAGACTTGTGCTTTTTTTTTTTTTGCAGATTTTCATCAGATATTAAAATTTCCTAAACTTGATGCAATCACTAGGTTTAAGCATCAACATCTAATGCAACAGAGGGGTGTCAACCTCTGTTATAGGGGAGATTTAAAAATATCTGCATGCCCTGATAGTTTTTACCATATTCTCTTACATTCAACTCATATTTAACAGAGTAAGTTTACAAGCATGTGGACCCATCATGGATTTTTTATTTAAAAAAAAAGCAAAACACAAAAACAAAGTAGCTTCTTTAGCAGGAAGACATTTTTCAGACAAAGTACGTGCTCACCAAGGCACTGCAAAAACCTCTTTTTACAGGAGACCTTAAGAATCTCTAAGATGTCCTTTACCAATAGTTAATTTCTGTTCTCATTATCAAACACATTATGTTAATTAAAAGGGGCATTTAGCGAAGGAATGGCTTCCAATCATTCAGTTACATCTTCACAACAAGATCCTTCTGTTTGTTATGCTCTTTGCCCTTCACAGTATTTTTTGGAGACAGAGTCTTTTCATTTCACATCTGTCAGTCATCAGACACTGATTTCAAAGGGACACTTCCAGAGAGACTCTTATCCTTTCATAATTTCCTCTTGCTTTCACATCATGCCTGATCTGTTCACAAATACCAATATACTTCCCCTTTCAGAAATAACAACAAACACCTCATTTCCAGTAACACAGGAATTCATCAGTCTAACACCTTCCAGAATTCTAAACTCTCTTTGGGAAACAGGGAGTCTCCCATTCATACAGTTACCAGGTTACCAGGTCACGTTAACTTCTGGACACTAGCAAAAAATAAAGCTGCCACCACTGAATGGAAGTTTTTGTCTGACCATAAGTTCCACAAAGTTATAAATCAATAACCCTTCTACAAGCAATTTTCAAAAAGGCTTTTCAAGACCATAGTTTGGCATTCTGGCAAAGTAGTACAAATGGTGACAGTGGTTAAGATATTCCTCTAGAAAGACAAAGACCGGGCAGTTGGAACACGATGAGAATTCACACTGTGAAACATCCATGGCTGCCTGCCTAAATAATTAAGCAAGCATGAAAAGCAAATGAGTTTTTAAGGAGAGTGTCTGTTGCTGGGGAAAGAGGCACCTGTGGTTATTTGATTCATTATTAACATTTCTAGTGTAGTAATGCCTGAAGGTCCCAACCAGGTTGTTTAAATTAACTCAATCAACAGCAATTTGCATAGGGGCAATAAAGGCAAATACAGTCAATATGTTAATAACTTTAAATGAACAAAGGGTATTAAAAACTGAAGCAAAACAGCACAGTCTTTAAAAGAATACTCTATTTTACCTCTCTCCATGCAATAAACTGAAACTTCCATTTTTTTGGATTCATACTGCATTTAGAGCAGTCAAAAGATAACACACAAAAATACAAACAAGTACCAAACTCAGCTTGTCAGGCTGTCATTCTAAAGAGACACAAATCAAAATTAAGCAGCTTCCCTCTCATATTGGGCTTTAAAGCACTGCCTTCAGTCTGGGGACTCCAAAGGGAGACATTCCTGCTAATCACATCCATGGCAGTCCTGGAGTTCTTCCTCCAATACCACAGCAGTACAATAAGTCATTATCAAATAATCTATGCAAGAAAGTCAAAGAGTAATAATTTGTGACAATCATAGAGGAGACAGGGAGCCCAATGCTCCCTTTTGATTAAATAAATGAAACCAAGTGTCCAAAAGTAACTCACAATAAAAATCCTTCTAGGCAAGCAAGTACTGTAATTTGACTAGACAAACTGAAGATGAAGAAATAGGGGTGAGAGTTGTGTTTTGAAGAGGAAGAGAGACCAAGCAAGTCCTAGTTACTGATTTTCACTTCTTGTGCATCCCCTTCCCTTACCTAGAACCACAGTGAGGTTCAGGATGGAATGGATCTCGGCAGGTCTCCAGCCCAACCTCCTGCTCCAAGAAGGATCAGCCACAAGAACAGACCAGGTTGCTCTGGATCTTGAGAGCCTTGATGGATAAAAACTTCAAAAATGCTCTGAGCAACCTGTTTCCACACTTGGCTGTGCTCGTAGTGAAAAACCTTTTCTTGGTATCAAGTAGAGGCATTCCATTTCAATTAATCATGTCCATCGCTGGTAATTTTCCTGCTGCAGACTCCTATAAAGAGCCTGGCTCTTCAAATGTCTAAGATCTCTTCAGTGAACATCAGTTTTGTTTAAGAGCAGGACACACCATGAGGCACACTAAAATTTATATTCTACTAGGCAGAAACTGGGGATCAAAACACTGCCAACCCCTCTCCCCAAAGTCTTTTACAACCCCATTGCAAAGACCATGACACTGGAGATGACAAGGGACTAAAAAAATCCCCAGCCATTTCTGAGGATGTGAAAGGCAGCCTTTCACCACGCAGAGATTAAACTTCAGCCAAACAGCTCTCCAGGTGCAAGGAATGGGATGCTTGGAAAGATGGGAGAAAACCAAAACTGCTCAAAACTTGGCCAAGGCTAGACAGGCTTTGCAGCTCTCCTAAACAAGCCAGGCCTGTCGCTTAGATTGGACTAACAAAAAAGCAAACAAAAGGCCTGATTGCAGACCTCTCTAAGGACTGTATTTGCAAGTAAAATGCAGGATCTAAAAATATAAGCAAGTACTTTCCCTGTCAGAGACTGATGACTGGCCGTCCTTCCAACTCAATCAAAAGCAGCACGACTGCTCAGCACAAGGAGACGCCTGATTTGTAGCAGGGCTCTGGACATTTAAAGTTCCCTTCAGATCCTACAAAGTCCAAATGTATTAGAGGCATTCTGGATCCGACAACACTTTCAATGGAAGATTTCCAAGACATAAGATGAATTTCACGTGAAGTTAAAAAAAAGACAAAAAAAAAAAAATTGTCTTTTCCCAAGATGGCAGCAATTTTGAAGCTCCAAAAATTATTATGAAAATGCAGCAGTTTCCCAGTGGAACAAGACAAACTCCCACATCTCAGTCATCAGAGTAAGAGGAAAACTGATACAACTTTTTAAACAGACTGCCATTAACAGTGAAAATTAGTCTCCTCCATTGCTAAGTTTTAGTAGCACAATACTATCCTAAAAGCACATTACACTGTAGGGGACAGATTTAAAATGGCTAAACAGATCAGCAAGAGAGAAAGAATATAATGCAGGTCATTAAACAAATACTGAGTTGCAGGTAACATGGTGATAGCTCATGGTTGGACTTGGTGATCCTGGGGGTCTTTTCCATCCTTAATGATTCTGTGATTTTTCGTCCTCAAATGCACTGAAACCTATTTCAGGGTGTTCAGTAATTTAGTCAGTAGCCTCCATGAAGACAATCTGTAAGGATGTTTCATGTGGTGACTTTTTACAAAATTCCTGCAGCCAGATGACAAAGAGCCCTGCAGGTCCCTCACCTCCCACTGCAACTGAGCTGCATCAAGAACATTCTGAAGAAAAATCTCAACATTCACAATGAGTTTCTAAGCAAGAGTTGGTGCAGGTCAGCAGTAGCTCATTTTTTAGACTTCAGATGTAATTTTTTTGTGATATAAAATCAACACCTTTCTCATCTCACCAAGAAAAAGTTACCTGGGCCATTATGACAAACTTTGTACAGATGAGTATAAACAAATAAAATACTTTGGAAAGATAATACTGCCGGCACTATTACTATTAATGTCTACTCTTCTTCCTTAAGGACATTTATATCTGAACTTCAGGATGAGAAAGTAGTCCTTGAAAAAAAGGAGGCACTTCAAGGTAAAATAGCACCATCTAATGAACTATTTTTAATAAACACATTCTTTTTTAGATCCAGGTCTTATGGGCAAAGACTTATCTAAAGCAGAATGTACTGAAATTTTCTGCCCAGGCAACAAATGTTTTGCTACCAAGGTGGTTGGGTTTATTTATTTGATTTTTTTTTTTGCTTGGTTTGTAGTTGTGGTTTTCTGTTTGGTTTGTGGTTTTGTTCGTGGGGGTTTGTTTGTTTGATTTTTTTTTAACAGACTTGGGGTGGGAGGAAAGAAACATCAAGCTAGAACCTGAAAAACTCACTTATGTATTCTTAAACAGGACTTTCTGGATAGGTAGAGTTAACAATGGCATTCAACATTCCTGTTTGCTCAGATTCACCTTAAAGAAGCCATAAAGTAGAGTGCATCAGAAGACAGTTAAATGCAAATCAAGATACTGAAATCTTGGATTTTTCTCTTTCAAGGGTTGATTATTTCCCCACTACTAATGTATTTCTGTCTCTCCCATCTCCTCAGTTACCTCTCTTTAACCTTTTGGTCCTCATAAGCCCCATCTCAGCATCTTTTCTGACTGGAATGCACAGAGGGGAAAAGACAAATCATTCAATCTTTCTTGTCTGTTTCTGCTGACAATACATCTTTTCCTCTTACAGATACAATACCTCTTCTTCTAGTTCACATTGTCACTATTCTTCATATTATTGTGATCATTCTATTTCAAAACCATCACCATGAAAAATTACCTGTGTTTAGAAGGAAAACAAACCTCCCATTCTACACATGCACTGTTTGGTTGTGAGCAATCAAAATAATTCAATCAGAGTTCAGAAAAGAGGAAAAAAGTTACTACATTTCAGAAGTAAAGATTCATTTGATTATTGCAATTCCAGCAGATTGCTTCAAGCAATAAATAGTCTTCAGAGGGATGCCATTTACCAAGACAGCTGGGAGGACAAAAATAGATGCAAGTAACCTACTCACATTGTATGTAAAACAGTTGTAACAGAGAAAATGAGGGTAAGACAACATATGTCAGCAGAGCTTTGTATTTCCACAGACAGAGCAAGTTCGTATTTCTCTCAAAATACATTTTATAAAACACAGTTCTAAAGTGCACAAATACTTTACACAGCATTACCTACCAAAAAGGTTATTTCTGTCTTCAATAACTGTTGTTTTAAAAATATGTAGCATCTGACCCTGTGCCACTGCAGTGACTCTGAATCCTGAAGGATCATACTAACTCTTGCTATGTTGTTTGTAGTATTAAAAGCAAAAAAAAAATTTTGTTATTTCATTTTACTGACAAATTACTCAGATTTCCAAAACTACTGGTTTTTCACTCAAAATTTCTAGAGAAAAATTAAAACATTTTGAACTTTTAACAATTAAAAAATGACAAATTAAATAATGGGTACAATACCTGAAGAAGGTCGCTGAGGTCAAGTAACATGTCTGTGAATGAAGTCAAGGAACATACATGCTTTTTGAATGTGATAGTATTTCTTAATGTCATTTCATTAGCAGGCCAAAGAGAGGGAATAAATAAACCCAGGTTAACTGTCAAAGAAACCAAATATGGGTTAGGTCAATTCACCACTTACGGTAATAGCCAACATCCAGTTAATTATTCAGCTACCAGCACCTGCTGAATTTACTGCTCAAGCTGCCTCAAGAGCAAGCGAACACCTCGTGTCACCTACAATACTCACCATACCCTGCACCCTAACAAAGACCCAGTGGTAAGGGGGTCCCCTCTGCTCTGCTCAGAGCCCACCTGCAGTGCTGCATTCAGCTCTGGGATCCCAGCACAGGAAGGACACTGAGCTGTTGGAGAGAGTCCAGAGGAGGCCACCAAGAGGATCAGGGGGATGGAGCAGCTCTGCTACGAGGAAAGGTAGAGAGAATTGGGATTGTTCAACCTGGAAAAGAGAAGGCTTTGGGAAGATCTGATTGCTGCCTTCCAGTACCTGAAAGGAGCCTACAAGAAAGACGGAGAAGAGGTTGTAGTGACAGGACAAGGGCGAATGGCTTCAAACTGAGAGTAGGTTTAGATTGGATATTGGGAAGAAATTCTTTATTGTGAGGGTGCTGAGGCCCTGGCACAGGTTGCCCAGAGAAGCTGTGGATGCCCTGTCCCTGAGGTGCTCAATGCCAGGCTGGATGGGGCTCTGAGCAAGCTGGACTGGTGGAAGGTCCTGCACGAGGCAGGGGGTGGAATGAGATGTCCTTTAAGGTCTCTTCCAACTCAGGCCATTCTAGTAATCTATGGTAACCAAAAACAGTAATAGCATCAAGATAGAACACTCTTATTACACTTAAGGATATAAAGCATCATCAGTCTCCTATGTCAGCTTAGGAGGCAAGAAACACACATGGAAGAGCAAACTAAGAAAACTGAAGTAAGTTTCTTTTGTTCTCTTCTATAGTGACCTGTCAAAGATCCGGGAAGGGAAAGCTGCTTTGGCTGCTCCCTTCTCCAGCCAAGCAAATCAGCTGCTACCTTTCAGTTTTCACTCCCTTCATGATATCCTGTGCTGCTGCAAAATATTAGGTCACCATCTACTCATTATGGGCACACTTGGAAAACATAATAGTTAAAAACAAGCCAAAGCACTGCAAGTTTCCATTAGATTTAACTGAAAGCAAGCACACTTATGAATGCATTGTCTAAACAATATCCAAAATAGAAAAGGGGAAAAAAAGGGCACCATGAAGCCCAAAAGTGCAAAGGTAGTCCTTTAGCTGCTGTTAATGAGCCATGCTGGATGTCGTATCAGCTACTCACGTGTGGCTTACATGTTGTAAAAGGGTTATGACTTTATTATTAAAAGGAGTGTCAAGGTAAAGTGTGAGAGAAGGGGAGAGAGTAAGAGAGTGAGGCAGGCAAAAAAAGTGTATGCAGTATGTAGGCTGTATGTGAGTTTTTGTATGCAGCAACGTGCTAAGAAATCCAGCATTAAATAAAATGCAGGGACACCAGTGTAGTTTGTACATACTGTGGTAATGTAAGTATTAGTGAATGTTCTTCAAGTAAGCCAGAGTAATACAGCACACATTTCTCCTAAACATTATCAGCTGTGGAAGGAGGGTAATTCAGATAACGTAATCAGTTTATACATAAACATTTTCCTTGCTAAGAACTTTTATCCTTGAGCGTTTCTACCCTTAGTTTGCATTTGAAATTGTATGAATGTACTCCAAATTTGTTACAAAATTTAATACATTATGTTAATATTATTTGGTGGAAATTAATTTCCACATTAAAAAACCACAGCATAGCTGGGTAGTTAATTAACTGAAAATTCAGTATGGCTCTGAAAAAAATCAAAGATCCATTATAGGTAGTATTATGCAAGACATTACAGTAATCTGAAATTTTAACACAGTAAGGAAACTGCTAACAAAAACCATCTGTAAAATACACAGCTTAGAAATCTACACAGAGCAACACTGAATTCAGTGCAAATCTTTTGTAAAAGTGAAAAAAGAGAAAATTGAAAGACTTTAGCAATGCAATTGCCAAGGAACCATAATAATTGTCAGCTCATCAAACAGATCTAGGAAAAAATCACTACGCCAATTTTGTGCTCAAGAAATACTCTAAGTCTGAAAATGTTCCCAGCTCATTATTGACTTGAAGTGCCTGATTATTCTATGCCCACCCTGAGACACTGTCCCCGATGAGACAAAGTAAAATTATCACTCATCTCTGATAGATCTCATCACAATTTAGGGGGAAAAAAACCTCTGGAACACCAGAAGAAAAGCATCTCATAGGTTATTGAGGTACCAAAGTGAGTAACTGAGTGGTCCTAGTGCCTGTCTGCTGTCACTGGAGACAGAGAAGTTGGAAGGAGCATCAGTGCCAAATGCTAATTCAGATTTTAGGTGAGCCAGAGAGATGCTTTTCTAACCTGGGCATTTCAGTTACAGTCACAAAAGCTGTATACCAGAGTATTCTTCAAGCTCCTCAAACTGTTAAATACACACTTTGGTGGAATATCTGAACTTACTAACACATGACAAATGCTTAGGCTTTATTACTGCAAGGAAAACAACCCCACCTTATCCGTCCAGGAAGAAACAGAGAGTATGGATTTACAGTGACACAAGATCAGAGCTAAGGAGTTGGGAAATTCACTAGCAGGGTTCAGGCAACTGTGAATCAGTTTAGAGCTATACTATAGATGCTTTAACATATTCTTTAACATACAGCCCCCTTGCTGCTTAGAGAAGTTAGTTCAAGTGTCCACCAAAATTGTAAGCAAAGGTCAGAGTAGAAATGTGGCGCTTCTGGATTTCATTTAAGGTAGCCTCCAGCAATCTCTCTCCCTGATTAGATGTGCAGCTACTACAGCAAAGCAAAAGGGGAAACTTGAGTCATGCAGTAGCAGTGGGTTGGCCTTTACTGTGAATATTGTGGGCATGATTATCAGCAGGAAGTGGTTGTAAAAACAGGCCGTTGTTTTCAAACTCCTTTTCAGAGCTGGAACAGTTCAGGAGAACATACAACAACAGCTGAGAACAGCAGATAATACTTAATATGTATTCAAAAATTATACAATCATAAGATAAATGTTTTCTTTGAGGCTGGAGGAAAACAATGATCATTTTACATATGGAGACTGCTACCCACATGGAAAAGCTCTTAAAGGGATGGAAAGCTGCTGGGACTGTAGATACACACATGCAAATCACAGAGCACAAGGGGACTTGGGTTATAAATGTGCCAAATTTAAAAAAAAAGTGAAAAAGAGAAAGCATTAACAGTTTTGACTGCTTTTCCTTTGCTATTAATTCTTTAAGCAAGTTTAACCAAGGTATGCAACTGACTGTCCATCACTAGAAATGTCTGAATGTCTAAATCAAGATGAGCTAAGCCTAAAGGCATTACTTCAAAAAATTAAATTCAAGGGAATCCTTTGGCCAACATGACGCAAAAGGTCAGATCAAGTGGCCAAAATGTTCTCTTTCTGCTATTACAATCCAAAAATCTGTGGATAATATGAGAGCTCCATGATTCACAGCAATAATGATCTCATTCTCAGCACCAGAGGAAACAAAAGTTCATGAAGAAATGAATAGTACCGGAAACCTAAAACCCAAAATACCAAAACAAGCATGCATTTGTACTTCAGAGAGACCTACATTTTACATATTCCAGCAATCCTAAAGTACTTGTGCAGCAAAATCCCCCTGGTTTTCAATAATAACATCTAGCAGGAGGCAAATCTGCCATTTGCAGGTATAAATTGTGCAAGACACTGTTAAAATAACAACTATCACTTACAATAAAATTGTTACCCCTCCTAAAAAAATCTTTAAAGAATTAAAATCTTTAGTGTCTGACAATCTACAGTAATCACGAAACCTTCAGATTATTTCATGCTACTGTTTCGAAATTCTTCCATTGTGTAGGATGTCATATCTAGGAGACACAGGCCCTTATTAAGAAGCAGGGAGAAGACAAAAGCTCTAGAATTTATTTTAGTTAGATAGTTAGTTTTTGTAAGTTACCCTTGGAACTTTTTTACTTTTTTTACTACAAAAGCAGCCATACCGTGGAAGGAGGACCAGTGCCAAGGAACTGTGACTGTAAGCCACTCAGCAGAAATTTGACATCCATAAAAGTCTTGCTGACCGTAATGAAGTGTCACCTTTACTCAGCTTAAGCTAAAAGGCTTTCTGTTTCTCACAAAAACTAAACCCAGATCCATTAAATATATAAAATATTTAAACATAATCTCACTTTCTGTACTCAACAGCAGCAATTCAGCTGGTTGCAAATAAAAAAAAGCAAAGCTTAATAGGAAACATGTCTGAAAAGAAAAAAAAAACCTGAATATTAAAACAAAATTTTCTCACGTTCTAAATGAAAAGAAATATTTGCAATTTAAGTGTCAGGGTTCTGGATAACAAATGGGAACTTCCCAGAAGTACTTTCTTTAACAAACACATGGAGATAAGACAAAAGGGAGGGTGAACACAGAAGTGGAGTGATACCAGGGTGAAAAACTAGTGACAGCATTTGGCTGGCCTGGAACCCAGCTTTCAACCTTTCAGATCAACACCCAGTTCACAACCTTCCCCTTCCATTATTTCATACACCATATGATTTCTGATTAGGACTTATCATGGTTGTACCTCTGCTGCTTTACAAACTTTCACCATTTTAATTAGCCATTAATTGAGACTGAATGACAACGCTAATTGTTTAAAGTAAACATTTCTCTTTCCAGTGACACCGAACTAAAACAATTAGAAAATAATAACCAAACCCAATTCTTTTGTAGAAAACTCATTTCTGACAACTCTAATGAAAGCTTTGCCTTGAAGCTGAATCCTCACAGAGCCAAATTTCTTCAGTCTCCAATTGTGCCTGTGCAAAGAAGTTCACGTAGCACAGGCTGCACTCGAGTACACAAATAAAAACAGCACTTAACAAATGAAACTGCTAAGCACAAATGCTATTTTTATGACAAGCAATCTTTATTTATGTGTAGATTAATGCATGATAAAAAAAGAACTGCATTTTGGTCTATGGGGGTTTTTTCTTATTTGCACACAGCTGTATGACTGTGTTTCATAAAAGTGTATTGCTCTAAATTCTGTATTCTAAACTCCCCAATTTGAAAACAAAAAGCAGTGCCCCACTCCTTCCCCAGGTCTATCAGGACGTTTCTGCAGCAGTTCTCTTCCAGCACGTGCAGCCTCACTACCTTCATAGCTCAGACAAAGTTAGCAGCAGTAATTCAGCATCGTGCAAGCACCAGGCAGATCAAAGAGCAGACAGGCATTGGGGGCTGCATTCAGCTTGCCTGATCCCCTGGCATTAACTGAAAGGGTTACAAGTGGGGCTTTCTGGCTCACCTAAGGCCTGAATCAGCCTTTTATACTACATCTCCCCTCCTGCATCTCCAGCAGCTGCAGACAAATCTGGGCTGCTGCAGACTGGGGGGATCCAAGGCCTGCGAGCTACACCAACCTTCAGACTCCAATGCACGTACAGCTCACTCTTTCCTAAATTACCGCTGCAGCTTTTCTCAAGAAATGTCTTCAGAGTCAATGCCATTTAAGAGGAACACTTTCCAAAGCACCCAGGCTGGCTGAATTCACAGCGAGCGTTCACTTCTGAAAACGCTGCCCTTGGAGAACATGGTCTTCAATGGACTGGGGCTAAGCTGTGCTCCCAGTGTTACTGACTTCAAGTAAAAAACCTTCAAGTAATAGACTTTGTGAGGTAGTGCCAAGTATTTACACAGCCACACACAAATTTCTAACAGTCACATGTAAATTTATAAAACAGCATAACACCACAGAAAAAAGAAGTAAAAAATACATTTCTTGTCTCAGAATGCTTGTACACTCAGCTCACAATTATACCGGGTATCAAAGGGATAAAATATGCAAAGAATATCCATACTAAGCCCCTGAAAGATAATCTAGTTAGTGTATTTGCTTAGAGAAAAGAAAATTTAGGCATAGAATGAAAATGTAAATATTAATTTAAAAGTTCTGAGAGACATGAGGTTAATCTTCAACTTGAATGATGTGGCCGAGTATAAATAACAGTTGGCTATATTCAAACAACAAAAAGTCTCCAAACAAGAAAGAGAGACCCCGTCCCCTGAACAGTAAATTGAACAAGCACTGGTGAGGGAAAACAAGAGAGGTTGCTAGGAGAAGCAAGGCTTAGGGAAGAACTTAAAAGAAGAGCAGGGCTGGCAGATGAGAACGAGAGAGAGGCAGCAGGAAAGGAGCAAAGCTCAAGCTGCAAGGGGAAAAAGCAATCAGAATAAATTGTAAAATCACTGCAGAAAATAAAAGCAGGTATGAAATTGCACAGTCCAAAAACCTGCACAGAGTGACAGTTTGATAATAAAGTGGGCTTATACAAAGAAGTTGGGAAGGAGGACATTGGTAGTAAAGATTTAAGTAAATGTGAAGGAGTTCAGTTCTCTCTCTTTTCTGTGTGTACAAAGTCTATAAAGGTTATGACTCTTGTACCAACAGTGAAAGAAAAGTTCCAAAGAAGTCAGAGGTACTTCTTCTAAGAACTATTCTGAGATGGCTCTCAAGTATTCAGCACAGAAGCAATGCACACGTTGAAGAAATGTGAAGCAGCTGAGAGAAGCAGCAGAGGAAAATCACAGTAATGAGCCCGACACTCTGCTTTTTCAGAAAACTCCAAATGCAAGAGTTTGGAAATATGTAAAAATATGAAAAAAAAAACCCCAACTAAAAACCTGCCATACCTAACTTGATTTCAGCTCATTACCACCCCCTCCCAATGGCTGCTATTTGTGTAGCAACATGGCAAACCAGCCAAAGGAACTGTATGAAATTCACCTTTCTTTTCTTTTTTTTTTTGGTGAGTTTTTTTTCCTGTTTTCAGCTGGATTAACTCCCCAGTTCACATGTAACTGCATAAACACCTGGGCTGATAGAAGGCAGGGGATGGACTGAGGGAGGACTGAGAAAGCAAGGCCAAAGCAAGAAAACTTCTTTCTGAAGCTGTGCCAGCTCACAGTGGCTTAAAGCATTCTCCAAAAGTAGAGCCTGAGACAATCTCTCCGTCACCCATCCCACCTTCTCAAATTTCTCTTTAAAGTTTGCACAGTTTTCCCCAGCTTGCCCCAAAACGCAAAGACCTACCTTATCTGAAAGAGAAGCCTTAAAACAAATAAGAGGAAAAAGCCTGCAGAGTAACTGTTTTATAGCAACTCAAATTGTTATAAAACTGATAACACCTCCCTTGTTTTAAGTACAAACACAGTTCCTGTGTGAGAGCTGTCACAGTACTTCTCTGCTTTACCCACAGCAAGCACTCACCTATACTTTTCAAAAAAAATAGCATTACAGTGCTCAATTAAATCAGAATAAAACCAAATTTTGTGGACACAGAGTGCTTTACGTTTCCCATGCCAGAAGCCAAGTGTTACATCTTAGTTTTCATACCCATACTGAGGCAAATGCACTGGTATTAAGTGCTCCTGGGTGAATTATCTCAGCAGACCTTTGCTGGGATGGGAGCATGGCAGCTGCTGTCCCCGCACTGGGATATGCACACAAACTCAGATGCTGCTTTCCTGCCAGGATCAGTGGATTTGATTTATCCAGGCGTAGGCATGACCTAATATCATACACATAAAACACTGTCACTCATTTAGCTAAAAAAATTGCTGACACTAAAGCCTTTGTTTTAAGAGAAAATACAGCCTCAGAAGGAATGCATTGCATCCCTGCCCTTCTGAGGCTGCTGGCTCCTTAATGGCCTTTGGTGGGAAGTACAACAATGGGATGTGTTAAATTTCCCACTCTCAAAGGCCTTTAAGAGAACCATCTCTGCATATATCACATAACACAATGACAAACCCTTCTCTATCAGATGCCCACAGGCACACACCTGCAGAAACCTTTCATAACCTGACCTGCACCAAAGGGAGCCCCTGTGTTCTGGAAGTGGGCACTACAGGAATACCTTTCCCCCTCATGGGGTATTCCTGCTGGTCAGAAAACCTCACCTGGGCAGGTGGAAGAGCTCTCTGTGTTCTCACCCTCCCTCACACCCACAGCACTCCACTGGAAAAATGTCAGGTGTAATGGCTCCATGGATGTGGCTGGCTCTCTCCTGGGGCATGGATAGAGCAATGCTTCCACAGATGCCACCAAACTGTTAATTACTATTCTTGTAGTAATCAAAGTTCAATTAAAGGCATTATAGGAACTCACAGCAACTTCCCCAATCACCTGTATTTCTCACAGAACTTGAACTCAGTGTGGAGCTGGAAACTGCTCTCAGGATGACTTCACCAACAGTGCTTGGAAGTCAGGACAACACACCACTTTCACAGTGGCTGAACTCCACAAAGCAGCCTGGTTTAGGTATTATCAATAAAATGAATACAAACACATGAAGCTAAACTGATGCACTGCATCGGTGGGTTGAAAAATCCTCAGCCCATGCTTTCAACTCAAGAAATGCCTACACTAAACCTAAAAAAAGATTCCTGCATGTTCACTGTAGCAGAAAACTACGTAAGTCATAACAACACTGAGGTATGCTGAATGTAGTTCAAAAGAGAGTTGCCGTATGGTTCATAAATAGCAGCATATCCCAAATGAGTTTCTAATAAAGCACTTTACCAAATTATATAATAATGCATCTTGCACTTTAGAGTACCACTGGAGAAGTGCTCAAAGGAGGTTTATTTGGCAATAGGAGAGTAGAAAACACACATTACCTCCCTGGTAATGGTAGCTTGGACAGCTACCCAGGTATCTTGGGATACAATAACAGACAGAAGCACTGAGTTAGCACATCTGAATTCACCAACCTGTGGACAAGATGCAATATGCAAATACATCTTCACTTTTACGTCCCAGTAATGCACAAGTGAGAGATTACCTTTAGCTGTCACTGGCAGGGTAAGAAGATACTTTCACTGATACTTTCTGTTCAGCCCAACTGAACAGAGCTCAGTAAGAACTAAAAAAAAAAAATAAAAAGAACTGCAACAGCTTTTCTAATTTTCAAAATATCAAATACCAATTTAAAATACCTTTCAGGGCTAGGGACGAGTGATGCACCATACCTTGAAACGAATACAATTCTCAACATGACACATTCTCTTCAAGGACCTAATATACTGGATTTTGAAGTTAAAACAAATTTATGTCTCAAAAGGTTGTCTCTAGAACAAGATTAAATTTGGTCCTTGAACAAGCATAATAGAGTAGGTGGAAGGAAGAGTTTACATACCTGAGATTTTAAAAGCAGCTAACTTTTCAGAGAGCTCAGTTACAAGAATAAATCTTTGAGGTGATCTATTAAGCAGGGAAAATACAGTCACAGGCATTTGATACACTTTGTATTTTATCTACATAAAAGGATGGGAAACAAATGCTTCCCTTTGGGAATCTATCTTTCCCAAGAAATTGAAAGGCATAAGCCAGAGGGACTCTTGGCTGTGCCTCAGGACACTGGATTTCTGTTTCCATTTTTGCCACTGCCTGACAAAAAACATTCCATCCTTTATCATGTTTTTATAATGAAGATAACAGTTTCCCCTTCCTTGGTAAAATGCTCTGAAATATCCTGATTATCTTACTATTATAATAGCCATTTTGACTCTGGGGTTCCCAAGTCTCCCCAAAAGGTCACAGAAACAAGCTTTCAAATGTATTTCAGCTATAATACCCCAGCAGGCGACTAACTTTATGGGCAACAATTCTTTTTCAGACCAGCTCCCTGCCTTTGAAAGACCCAAGCTACATCCTTTCTATGCAAATCAACAAAGAAATTTGTCCCCCTTTGCAAAACATACAAAAGGATTTAACAGCTGAGAGACATCCTGAACTTCAAATAGTAAGGAGATGCAAGAGGTATCAAAAATTCAATCCCTCCTTTCAAGTATGACAGTCCTAATTTTCATGCTTCTATTATCCAACACACATAGCTAAGCACCTCCTACAATAACTTTAAAATCCTTTATTCAGTTTAATATTTAATTCGATTTTGCAACAATTTGCTCTATAATCAGTTTGTAAGCACACATTATCAATTTTCAGTGTTATAAAAAAAAGATAAAGCGAGTGTCAACTCCTTTGTTATTGGTTATACGTTTTTATGAAGGGATCATTAAGGATCATTATTGGGGCAAGGTGTGTAGGGAGAAAGCAGGACAGGAAGGGGACAGAATATCTACACTGATATCCAACTGAAAACTCAGGTATTCAGTAAGCAATCTGGCACAATTCACTTGTCACAGATACTGGAATTCTGCTGGCATTACTGTCAATATTTACTTCACTTAGGTAGGAACTCTCAAAGCATCTCAAGACAATGTTGCACAGCATCAGTTAGTGAACATACTGAAGTTAATTTACTTGCAAATGGTATTTCTCATAGTCTCAAAAGTTAACAACTTTCATTAAACAGCTTTAATCAAGCTGGAAAACAAGGTATTTTCCTGAAGTGTCATTTTAAACTTTTATCCTTTTATTATCTTCTTTTGAATGCTGCAGCAATGGCAGGCACTTATCTCACGTCTCTCTTACAGCACAGAGACTGCTCTGTCATTATCAGTTTTTAAGAAGCTGTAAACTTATCTCAGCGGCTGGAATTCTTCATGAGAGAAAGCAAAAAAAAAAAAAAACCACCCAGTAATGATGTACGTATCATCTGCCTCTGGGAAAATAAAAACTGCCAGTGATATGCTGGGAAAGATCTCCTTAGATGCCTTCCACAGAGCCTTGCAGTAGTTTTATTGTAACCCAGCAGTGTGATTTCAAATAACATTCTCCAGCACGCTGATGGCAAGTTCCTAAAATACAGCTCTGCTCTGAACAACAACTGAGAGTGCTATTGTGAGTCTCATGTTTACAGCTGCTTGCTGATTGTGTCATATCTGCAAAGCTTTCAAGAAAAATGATAACTTTTTTCTCACCACTGGGATTTATAAATTCAGTCTAGAATTTTGCTAACAAGCTCACTGCCATACCAGAGCTAGTGCAGAATATGCTCCTCTTGGAAATTTTAGCTAAAAATTCCAATGTATTTAGCCAATATACTTGGAAAAGTATAGTCCAGTGTCTTGGAAAATTAAATAGAAAGCAGTACGTAGAACAGGGCTCCTACATTATGGGACAAAGCAGTAAGAGATATAGATGCACACAGGACACAAAAATATCTACATGTTGATGAACAAGTAATTTTGCATCCCTTCCATGCCTCAGTTTCTCCAATCAGAGGATGAGAACACTGACCTTCTCAATAAAACACTAAAAATTCTACACCTCCACCAACAGGACCCTCAGCTGGGAGAAGGCAAACTGGAATTACAGTCCTGCTGCCACAACTGTTTATGCATTAGGTCAAGAGAATAATATAAAATTAATAAATCTGTAAAAAAAGCAACACACAGGAGTAACCTTAGAGAAAGAAGCTGAACTAGGTATAGCCCCTCTCTAAGCTTGGCCATTCACCTACAAAAGCTTCCACTTGTTTGCCTTTCTCCTGGCCCCACAATTCTTGTGTTTCAGATTGCACAGCAACAGCAGCTTCAAAAGGAGAATGGGCAGGGTTCAGCCCTGACTCCCCTCTCAGCTTTTAATTCCCCTTGCAGAAGTGAATCTGGGGTCTGTGCAAGCCAGGAACAGGCTTTAGTCACCAGCACTTTAAAAAAAACCTGCGATTAAATCAATGAGCACCTGCTGTGTTGCCCATCAGAGGATAACTGATGTTGCTCCAGACTCTAAGCAAAGAGAAATTCTCCATTCAGAGCACCAGCCAAAAAACCTGCCCTGTGCACAGACACAGCTCAGCTGCCCCCCTGTGCGAAGTGTCACCTACCCACCAGTTTCACAAAGTTTCACACCCCCAGCCAACACCAGCTCAGGGACACTGGCACTGCAACGGAAGCTGCTCACTGTGACTTCAGCACATCTGAACTCTTGGTCTGCCACTCTTAGAGCCAAGTTGTTGAGACATCATGGCCTGGCTTGCTGGCCTAGGCAAGCATTAAACTGGCTGGACTGCCAGGTTTGAAGGGCTGTGATTAACAGTACAAAGTCCAATTTGCAGAGAGCTGCTGCAGGCATCCCTTGGGGACAAGGCTGTCTCCATTAGCAGTGAGACAGGGAGGCAGAGGCACCCCGGGCAGGATGCAGATGGCACCAAGCCGGGTGAGCAGTCCTACAGCAGAGGGTGGGGCTCCACTCAGAGGTACCTTAGAGGCTGGAGAACTGGGCTGACAGGAGCTGCATCTGGCTTTCAACTTCCTAAAAAGCCTCACACGCAAGGATAGAGCAACCCTTTGCTACAGCATGGGCTGGGGCTGACCAGGGAAAGAACAGCTGGCAACGGAGGAGATGGATGTCCATTACTAGAGACAATCAACATTCAGCCAGAGCAGGGCTTCAGGAAGCTACTGAGGATGTGAGTGTGGAATGGAGAAACAACTTTCAGAGGCCCCTTCTAATCTAAATTATTCTACAATCCTGCACAGGGCACGGGCTTTTCTACATATTTCATCACCTTCAGATACGTTAGCTATACAAACATTTCCCTGTATCACACCTCTGACTGCTGGAGAGACAGTGGAAAATACACTGCATTGTCTTTCCTCCTACCCTAGAGCCTGTCAGTAGGAAGGACTTTTGTAATGAAACACTTCTGTCAAGCTACATTTTGAAGCTTCTTTTTTTGATGCTGCCCTCATGTTGTGGATACTGCCTCTCAGTCAATGTGCTTGGCTCCTGATGGTGCTCCCAAATTCTCCAGTTGAAACAGCAGGAAAGTGACCAGTTCACAGATCTGCTGGGAGGGCTGCCAACATTATCAGCAGAAATCAAGGACTGGAGCATTCTCGTTTCACCATTGAATGATTGTGAGAAACAGCTGAGACACTGAAGCCACCCATTCAAAGTCTGAGGCATGAGAACAGCAGCGGTCAATACTTCAGTTGCTTTCCTCTGCCATAGGGAGAGCTGAGAGTCTAGCTGAATGATAATAAATATTAAACTGAACACTGACAAAAATATTTTTTTCAACTCAAAAACCATAATCTGAATATGCACTGGAAATAATTATTGGCAATGAACTGGGTCCTGCAGATGCGACAAGAATGCAGTGATCTGGGAGTCCCTCAGAGAGAGCAGCACAGATGCAGTCCATCTGCTGCATCCTCTAGAAGACTGATCCTTTAAGGACCAGAAGTTTTCAAATGGAAAAAAAAATTCAGCTTGGATTCTGCAGAAGTTAACAGCACTCATGTGGGAAAACCAAACTTTGAACTCCAGAAAAGTATGAATAGAATGTTCTCTGATCCCAGGTACCAAGTGAGAGGGAGCAGCTGAAACCTCCCAATGTCTCTTTAAAAGAAGACTTCCTCAGTAATGACTAAAAATTATCTTGCATTTCTTTCCTCATTTCCCTGGAGATCAAGGATGGTCCACTGGTGATTTCAATGGCAAATTTCAAAAGAAATAGTCTCAATTTAGACAGCCCAGCTCTTTTGCCCAAAAGCAAGAGTCACAGAAAAGCATCTATAATCTCACAGCCTTTAGAGCTGGATAGGCAGAACTGCATTACTCTGAAGCCATGGATTCAATTAAGGAAAGAAAAAAAAGTTTATTTTTAATGCAAGTGAACTATAACGGGGCAAAATCCTTGCAAAGCAAAGGCACAGTGGTGCTTTCTCAGAAACAAGCAGGTTCAGGTAACCTCTCAAATTTTCTGCAGTCTAACTTGAAACACCAGCTCTTTGTTTGTCCTAGAATTGTGCCACACATTACAGCCCCTGAAATGACAAAACAAACTTTATTTTCCCTTCGAAGCTGCAAGGCCACTACAGGCATAATAAAAAGTTTAAAAGAAAAAATGCAAAAGGAAAAACACAGTAAAACAGATAAGGTGAGAATTTCTCCTGACAATAAGACAGAGGCAAGGTTTGGCATTCTGGTTTTTATGTAAAAAGGACTTTTCCATTTCAGTTAGTACATGTAATGTTGCTGAATATGCATTTACAAAGCATAGGTTTCTCTCCATATTAAAAATATTATAGCCCAGCAGAAGTTACACGCTATTTTTTTGTCCACACTAAAAGGTTTCTTTTTTTCAGACTATATATATCCCCTCTTTCAAAATTTGCTTTCCATCATGACATATGACAACATAAAATATATTGTTCACTATAACTCCTTGCTTATCAATACAAAAGGAATCTGAAGAGCACTCAGATTTCTACTCCCTGCCGAGGCATAAGCTAAGACTTTATTTTTGGGAGCCAAGCTGCTCCTTCATTGAAGAAACAGCAATATATCTCCATTTAAAAAATACTGATTAGCAAATCTCATAGCACTTTACTAACACATGCAGTCAAAACATCACTGAGACTACTGCATTTCTCCCAAACTGGAAGGATGTTGAAAACTTAAATGATTCACTTACAGCTGATCTACAGATGAGAGCTCTGCAATTTATGTTTTATTGTCAAATGTTTAAAGGATTAAATCTAAATAAAATACACAATACACAAGCTTCAAAGCCCACGTTATCTTCAACATCTTATTTCCAATTAGCAAGTCAAAATAAAGAAGACATGGGGAACATCTGGCTTCAAAAGAAAAGCTCTGGAAGAAATCAAGATTTTGGTTCTTCTGGGCCTCATTTAAGGCTGCTATTTTCCCAGACTGCTGAAACTGGATAAGATGGAAAGATTATTCTCTCTCTCAAAGAGGGGAAAATAGCAGACATACCACCATGTGATGGAGTATTACATCATTCATACTTACAACAATACTGAACCAGTCTGGCAGTTCAACTTAAAAGACATTTTCTTTTGCCTTCGAGGAAGGACATGGACTTGCCATAAAGGCAGACAAACAGGGAAAAGTTAGAAAAGGCTCAGCTCACCATTGTACTTGGCATGAATCATAAAATGCTAAAAATGTTTCATTGAGAAGCAATTCCAGTGTGAGGTTTGTGTATGAAAACTACATCATGCAAACACAATCCAAGTGACAAACATCTGAAGGAAGTAAGACCGCTCTTGAGAAGGTCCTTTAGACATTTTTAAAAGGCTTATACTTCATTAGGATGGATATAAGAAATCATTCTCAAGACCACTTTCAAGATACAAGGCCAAGTCAGGTGTGAGAATGAATCCTGTTTTTACAAAACAAATTTGACAGGTAATATTGTTTCTCTGATAAACCTTCACTTTGTTCTTATGACATCAAAAACTGCAAGACAGAAAAAGCTGCTTAAGACTTAAGAATAGGATGAAAGTGGACATAGTTTGAGAAAACCTCAAGCTAAAATATTTGCAGATAGCAAGCACAGAAGGGCTTATAGGTCTCAACACACTGGCTTTTGTTCACCCTATTTTGCATTACTGATCTTAATTAATCTAATAAAATGAATTTGTGTTCTGAGGCAGCAATCTTACTGCATTAAAATTCAAACACACAATCTTCTATTTCAATGGAAGAGAGCATTTAATTTTCTAATTGACTTTTAAAGTATTAAAATGCATAAAATATTAGTGATGGCTGCAACCAGGAGTATTTTTCAGTGACCGGATCAAAAACATCAAACATAATTGATCATGTTTGCTATCAGGATTTATTTTAAAAAGCATCAGATAATGCTTTTTTTTTTTCTTTTCTTTTTTTTCTTTCCTTAAGGGGGGGGGGTGGCCTTGCAGGGAAGAAAGGGGAAGAGTCTTCTCCTCATCCCACACCATATCCAGCATATCCTCTGACAAAAGCAAGAATGTGCTGCACAATGACTGGCTGTACCCCACTGTTTTTTATTTAGCTGGTGTTAGCAACATATTAGCTCCCATCAGGTCAAAACACTGCCCAGTTATAATTCTGGTTTTGCTGACATAAGCCCAAAAATTCAGATGCAGAGATAAACCATATTAAGCAGAGAGCCAACCTAATTATTTCCTCTTTTAAACAAGCCTTAAGAAGATTGTTAAATATTTAGTTTCACAAGCATGCAAGGATCGCTGAAGGTCAAAGACATCAGAGGTGTGATCCCTTCCTTATCGTCCCTCCTTTGTATTTATTTCCCTGGAAGGAGGCCTCTCTGCCATTACACTTCCCTCCCCTCATCCATCACCCAGAACTCATTCCGACGTTGTTCCCATCCTTATCCCCCCTGCCTCTGCCACCACCTTTCAGCTTCACTCCCTCTCAGTGCTGCCAGTGAGGGCTGTCCCTTGTGTTTCTACCCCAGAATTACTGATGCCTTTGTCTCTCTCTGGCTCCTTGCTTTTGGTTCTTTCCTTGTTTCACCTCTACCACAAAAATGCCTCATCAGTTCAGACATCCCAAACTGGAACCTAATTACTGAGAGGACAGACCATGCAATTCATTTCATTAACTATTATTTTTATGCATGCAATAACAGACCAGTATTGCATGCATTAAAAATCTGGCTCAGATGATTCTGCTGTAAGTATTTCTGGGTTTCACAAGGCCTGACATGGTGACGGAGCACAGGGTTGCCAAACAATTCTCCTGCCTACACATCATGTAATTCAAGCCCATACTGACAAAGGCTTCAGTGAACCTACTCCAGAAGTCTGTCCTTCATTTCAAAAGGCAACAGTGATTCTTGTTTGCCCCAACACAGAAAGGTATGATGGGCAAGGGCAAAGGACCTGCAGAATTAAAACAAAGTAGATGCAGCAGCTCTATTGACCCTAAACCCCATGGTTTTCAGCACTCATGAACTATCCTGTGTTGGAAGGAACCCACAAGGATCATCAAAGTCTAACTCCTGGCCCTGCACAGGACACCTCAAGAATCACATCATATGTCCAAGAGTGTTCTCCAAATGTTTCTTGAGCTCTGTCAGGCTTGAGGCTGTGATCACTTCCCTGGGGAGCTGTTCCCAGTGCCCAACCACCCTCTGGGTGAGAACCTTTTCCTGATATCCAGCTTAAACCTCCCCTGACAAAACTTCAGGCCATTCCCTTGGGTCCTGTCAGTAGTCACCACAGAAAAGACATCAGTGTCTGCCCCTCCTCTTCCCCCCACAAAGAAGTTATAGGCTGCAATGAGGTCTCCCCTCAGTCCCCTCTTTTCCAGGCTGAACAACCCACAAGACCTCAGTTGCCTCCCCTCAAGGCCCTTCAGCATCCTCATGGCCCTCCTTTGGACATTCTAATAGCTTAATGTCTTTTTTACATTGTGGTGGCCAAAACTGCACCCAGGACTGAAGGTGAGGCCACCCCAGTGCTGTGCTTAGAGAAAAAACTGCCCAGAGAGAGACTTGAAACACTCTGCTCTATAAAGCAATAAAGTATTCCAGCAGACGGATTTCAAAAGAGTGTTTTGACCTCTGCTGTTCAAAATTTCCCTTAAATGAGGAAAACAAAGCTATCAACACCAGCCAAAATCTGTAATCTTGAAAGGCCATCTTGTGACCCTGTCCCCCTCTCCATCTCTGCAGATGGTTTGTTTAATGCTGCATTATGGAAAAGCTGACAATTTGAGCCACCTGCTGTGTACCAACATCCTGAAAGGAAAAAAGTTGGTCACCCCTCTACACAAAAGCTGGTGAGAATTTCATCAGTGAATTTAATGGGGCATGATCAGGTCCCCCCTTGGCAGGATTAAAGGTCAAGCTCTATTTTATCCAGAGTTAGTAACAAGTGAGCAGAAAAGCAAATTTTCAGAGTGTGCAGTTCTTAAACAACACATCAGCCTGAGCACACACATATGCGCGCAAAATCACAGTCCTCCTGCTTCTTTTGGATGATATATTTAGAAATCCTATTAGCTGGAGAGATCAACATTCTTATCTGAATTTCCAGGATGCTGTAACATGCAAAATTAGAGCAGCTCTCTTAAGTGGGTCAATTATCACTACTGCACTTACAGCAGCTTTTCCCCTCCCTCCCTGCAGCATCCGTAACGGGCATTTAGCACACGGATTTAAACAGTCAGATGTTGAGTTGACACACACCACAATGTAAAGTCCCCTTCGAAGCCCTTTTATATTTTCAGAATCTTAAAGGAACAAAGGAAATCACCCAAGTACAGAATCTCCACATTAAAACTGCAGTCTCCCAGCAGAAAGCTTTGGTGACTTCCGGAACAGGGCTCCCTGCAGGATAATTCCAGTCAGCAATCACACTCACTGTTTTCCTGCCGCATCTGAGTCAGGAACAAGGTTTATGGCTTTCCCCTCCAAGGGACAAGAGGAGAACCTGAGGGCCACTAACCATGTCCCCAGCCCTGTCCCCCAGGGTGCAGGGCCACACAACCAGTTTGAAAGGCTTCAGGTTATTTTCTCCTCAAGAAGGAATTCTATTTAAAAAACACTGCAAACCACCAGACATAAGTGGAGCAACTCAGGTATTCAGCACCACTTCATACACTATGAAGACATCCAGAGGACCTAGGGAAATGCAGACTGTGCTGCAACACACAGCTGGAGGCCAGGTGAAATATCTGAGAGGCTCCTCCTGCCTCATTGTCCCACTGCTGCCCATCCATGAGCAGCCCTGGCAGTAAGGGGATGCAGCAGGGAAGAGGACAGAGCCACACAGTGGAATATACAACATCAATGAGCACATGGAAAGGAAAATTTTACTTTCCCATCAACTGGAAACACAAACACGTCATTCTCTCAGCACACTTGTTTTATACATATCTCTTTATAGGGAAAAAAATGTGTGAGGCAGCACTGCAAGTGAAAGATTATATGATTCTCCTTCATTCCATGGAATAGCAGACTGGATATGCAGGCTTCAGGTCATGAGCCCTGGTGTTGAAATGCAACAGGTCTAGCCCTGGCTGGAGGAGAGGGTGATGGGGAGAAATTAAGGTGCAGAAATTAAATTTCTATTGCTGTCCCTGTCTGCCCTCTTCCCTACATCTCCAGCATTTTCTTGTGTGGTACTAAATAGGAATGATCACACAAGCCAAGTATTACCAAACACCTAATTCTTTGGAAATCTATGCAAATGACATGAGGCAACAACAGTCACACCCTGCTGTTTAAGGCAGCAATTTTTTTTCTTAATAATTAAACTCTTCCAGCTAAAATTCATCCACTCAAAAACAGAGCAATTTTAAAACGTCATTTTGACATTACATGAACAAGGCTTTTGCAAGCCTTCAAGTCCAAGCAAATGCTTCATTAGAAAACATTTCTTCACCAAGCACATGGTCAAACATTGGAACAGGATTCCTAGAGAGGTGGTCGAAGCCCTCAGCCTGTCAGTGCTTAAGAAGAATTTGGAAAATGCCCTTAACAACATGCTATAACTTTTGGTCAGCCCTGAATTGGTCAAGCAGTTAGATTGGATGATCATTGTAGATCAGATCCAACTGAAAATATTCTATTCAACTTACTATGAAGTAAGATCTTGGGATCTTTTACCACACAGTGAAATTAAGTAATTTGCCTCAGTAAATATTATATTTTAACCATGCAATTTAAAATTCATTTTTATTCTCGTATGTCCTTGTCACACTCCACACTTGAACAAAACACATTTTCAGTGCAACAGCAGTTAATATAAAAAAAAGAGTAAAAGGTCAGTTACTAAAAAGAAAGTCCTTAACCAGAGAGAAATAGAAACTGGTTTTATTAACCTCCCTAACCACAGCTTTAAAATTTCTTGATTAAAGCCTAATTTCAAAAGTTAACTTTTTAATCAGGAACACAAGGGCCTGCTGGCTCCAGGAAGTTTTAGCAGAGGTCAAAAGATTGCTGGAGATCTAATTTTTCATTTCTAATAAAAAAAGGAAGTCTTGTCCTTTTCCTTGCAAAGACAGACCTTGAAGCGTTAGTAAAGAAACAAAGAATGTATCCATCAAAGGTTCTCATGGCGAGGCTGTGCAAAGCTTTCCAGGACAGCACCGAGCTGACAGAGATGCTCATGCTCGAGAGGGAATTAGCTGAACTCTTCTTGCAAAGAGCAACATGGCAGAAAAGCCCAGTAGCTGCTGCTTAACCAAGCATTAAAGAGACCAGCTCCTTATTCCATCACAGATTTTCTGGGTAACTCTGAATGTGTCACTTCGCCTCAGTTCTGCACCTGGAAATGAAGATAAATACTCGCAACTTCCCTTTCTGTGACATGAAAATAAACACACTAAACCAGGAGACTTTCAAATAGCTTGGCAATGAAGTACAAGTACTGCAGACAGATAGGAAATAACAAAGTGCTGCCCCATTCAGCTGCCCAGCTTTTTCCCAAACCCTTCTTGCCTGCTGGGATCTGGCAATGCCTTCGTGATCTTCCCTCAAACAAAAGGGAGGTTCACAGGGCAGAGGAAGCCAGGGAGGAAAAGCTCCTTATGCTTTCCCACCCAGCTCAAGTTTACATCTGAAAGACTTCAAGGCACCAAATGTTCTCCTGACAGCCTTCTGCTCCCAACGCCCACATTTAAGAGGTTATTTTTCCTATACGTGTATCAGAAATGTTCTTTTACAAACAGCTCAGGAGAGAGGCCTCACTTGGCTGCCTCGGTCTGACCCCGAGAGGATCCCACCTCCATCCTCAGGACAAAAAAAAGCCACCAAAGACCCCCTGAATAACTCAACCTCAGTCCCAGAGGCTGCCCAGCTCAGAGAGCCCCCCATCATCCTGACCAGCTTTATTGGAGGGATAAAAACCTGCCCTGAATTTACCCCCAGAGGCAAACATAGGGATATTTACACAAGATAGCTGGTGAGGGAACTTTGCAGGGACTCTTCTCATGTGGAAAAGGTTTTATTTACTATGCTCTGACAAGACAGGATTTGGTTTACAACTAAGGGTGCATTTTTCAGAGAGCTTCAAAGGAAAAGAATAAATAAATAGAAAAAAAAGGTGCATGTGTGTAGGATAAAAGACATTTACCATGTAAAATGTGGCTATAAAAGACCCCAGGTGGTAGCATTGGAAAATATGACACAAAAGAGTGGACAGTTGTACAGTTTTTCTAACTGTTGTGTACAGTAACAGGATTACAAACAGAATGAAATGTTCCTCAACTAAAACTGATATCCCACCTGGAAAATCCTAGCCAGGCTGTCATTGTTCCTGAGTGACCCTGGGGCAGCCACGGGTTACAGCTGAGCCCGTAAGTCACTCAAAATCCCTGCCTGGCTCTTCCCAAGTTCTCTCTCTTGGGAATGGCAGGACCAGCTAAAGCGCCCTTTGTTTCCATTCAAACATGGGCAGGGGTGGAAAAGCTGCTCAAAACATTAAAGAGCAACAACTCAGGACTGTTACTATTCCAGGAAACAAATTAAAAGCCAGAGTCTGAACCACCTGGAGCGCTGGCAGTGCCAGACAAAGTCAGACGTCACTGGAAACGCTCGGCATCCCTCAGTCCCTGGGAGGGGGACAACAGGTTCCATCACACCTGAGGGTTTAAAAACCACTGTCTCCTTCATATATATATATATATATATATATTTGAATTATATCTTTACTTCTGACACCGATAATACAGACACATTTTATATCAAGAGAATAATAAATTTAAGTTTTTATAGGCAACTCATCAGAAGGATGAGACACCTCCCAGATCCAGCTAATAGTTAGCAAGCTGTTTTCCCTGGAAAACATTAACACTGACAAGCAATAAAGGAAGGCAAATGAAAAGCTACGCCTAAGTGGTTGCATTACAGGGGGTTTGTGCCACATAACCTAATAAAAACCATAAACTGATGCAAAATCAATTCACATCTCAAATAATATACAGAAAACTTTCCAAAGGATTACAAATAAAAGCTGATGTTCAGATAAATAAATTTGTATTTTCTCTTTAAGTTCTGGAACTATTTTTTCAGATCAAAAAAATTTGAGTTACCAGAATATTTTGCATTTTTGCATTAATTAAATAATGCGTAAGAACCAAGGAGAACATTATGTTTTCCTATTTCAGGCTGAGGTTTATTCAGGCATAATTCAGACTGCACCAGTAGGCTTGGCTACAATATTCCTCACATTTTCACAGAGGCTGGCTGGCGACATGTACATTATGAAAAAGAGAAGAATAAGCAGATAACCATGTCAGATAAATACATTCCACTCCCTCAAACTGAACTTGCAGACACAATTAAAGTCTCTTTTCCCTCTCCAAATGCTTCCCACTCCTTTGGTTCTGCCACAAGAACACAACATTTCTTGTCACTTCAGTCCCTTAACTACATCCCCCTGTACCTCCGCAGGACTTTTTGCTCCTTCTACCACACGACTTTTTAAGAAATATGATGTCTTCTACTGCTAACAGATTATTCTCTTGCCTCCACAACTCCTGAGTCACTCGGATAACTCATTTGGGCCGCCCAAAATCAGTGAGTTCTCAGTTCTGAGGATGCTGCTGCCCTTCACTACTTCTTCCATGGCACCTCTTTCCTCTAAAATACATTCACCAATCTTCAGCCTTTAGCTTCCTTTTCTAAATTTCTCCCATATTTCTTTTTTTAAGGGTTCTAAAATGAACACAATGACAATGAACTCTTTAAACTCAGGAACTCGACTGAGCAGTGTATTTAAATGTTGAAGTGTTAAAAACACTGCATGTCCTTTGTACAGCATTATTCAGTGTTTTGCTCTTCTTTCCAAGCCCCCCTTGGAACCTTCTCCAGAAGACCAAAACCAATGGCAAGTTTCTTACCCTGAATATGGATTTTAATTCTTGTTAAAGCACTTTGTCACAATTCCATCCTCTCTACACCTGCTCTTGGCCCCTCTGCTCCAAGGGCCCTGGGAACACCCCTGCCTCCTGTGGCCCTGTCTGTATTGTCAGATGCAAGCTGGGAACGAGTACAACATGCTGATAATGATCATCATAATTAATCTACAGAGCCTTGAACGTATCCTAATTTCAAAGGTCAGCAATCTGTACCTGTAGCCCTCGGGTTTTAAAGTTTCTCATGAAAGGAAAAGATACCAGAAAAGGAATTTGTATTTCAGTGTTGAGAGACCATAATTTACTTGGGGTTTGTTTTCTAAACTACACTGGATTTTAAATAGTAATAGAAAACAAACCAAACCAAAGAAGCAAACAAAACCACAGAGGAACACAGGCAGAAACTGAATAAACTCCCTCTCCCCAAGTGACAAAGGTTAAATTCTTAATATCAGCCACAAAATTAAGTTTATCTAATGGATTTTTAAAAAAATAAACACTAAAAAAACTGAGCCATATGGACATGCATAGCAACCTTTTAATTACCAGGTAGCATATTAATTGTGCAAATTAGGCTGGAGTATTATTGATATAGAAAGATAGAGCTCATCTTTGCAGCTTTATTCACACTTTACTCCGAGTATTTTATGTGAAGTATCACACAGGACATTATCTCCATTTAACAAAGAAAGCTGGGAAATTCATTTAGGGATTTATTAGGTGTCAACCAGAGCAGTACATCTTGCACATAAAGTGAGATAGATGCTGAAATACTTTAAAGAAGGTTAAAAAACAAGTAAAATATTTTTGCTTTATTTGTTTGCTGCACATTAGCTCCACTTGCTGCACAGATGGCTGTACATTGCACTGTACCTATCTGCCTCTCACAGCCTGCATTTCTTCAAATGCTTTTTATCACTATCAGTGGGGGAAAATGGATTTGCATATTATGGCTGGGCTATCATTCTGAAGTATCAAATAACACCTGTAAATAAATTACTTTAAACACGTGACCTGAGCATAAATATAACACAGACTCATAAAAGGGACCTTAGAGATCATTTCTTTTCAACACCCCTGCTGTGGGCAGGGACACCTTCCATCAGACCAGGTTGTTCAGAGCCCAACCCAACGTGTCCTTGAACACTGCCAGGAATGGGGCAGCTACAGCTTCTTTGGGTAACCAATGCCAGGCCCTCAGCACCCTCACAGTAAAGAATTTCTTGTTAATATCTAATCTAATCCTACCCTCTTTCAGGTAGTTACGTGGAAAATATATTACCAAAATAATGGTAACACCTTAAAATCAACACTGTCTTTATGTTCAAAGTTCACATGGATACTTTACAGCAGGAAAGACCAGTGTTATAGGCAAGCCTGCCTTTTAATTCCATTATCCCTGCAAAAGCAATGGTTTGGGGGTTGGAAGGGGTTAAAATACATCCAGTTCCAATCCCCCTGCCATAGGCAGGGACACTGTTCACTAGATTAGAGCCAGAGCAACAGAAGTAATTGTTTGATACTAAACTCTGAATTCCAGCAACTGAAACGCAACATAAAAGAAATGAAAATATATAAAACAAATAAATTTGGATGGTCATCAGTATTAAAAGCTTATGTGGATTTTAATGAAGTTTCCAGGGACAAAAATAGGGGTGGTAAAGCAGGGAGTACTCGGAAATCTGTCCTGTGTGCACCTTCAGCCACTGATTTCCTGTATGATTTTTGAGCAAACTTCAGAATTTATAAAACATCTTTTTTTTCCAAGAACTAAAACAGGAGTGATACTGTCCTTCTTGCAAGTATCAGAAGAAGGAAATCCTAATATGTGGATGGAAAACCCACTGGAACTCTAATCTGTTCTTTGATGCTGACACTGCAGGAGGTTTGGGGTTAACTGTCATTTACTTTAAAAGAGAAAAACAAGATAAACAAAAAAATACTTCACAAATAACAAACCCTAGCAAGGAATAGGAGAAGTGCAATTATACACTTGAAGAAAACGTTGTGAAAGAAGAAATTCAGAGTTAGTGATGAGAGAGACATTTATAGCATTAAATACTAAGTATTGTACATTTAGAAGGGCAACAAATTTACTTGAACCACAGGAAACACTGCCATTCACTTCAACGTAAAAAAACAGCAATGACCAAGTCAGCTCATGAACACTTACCTTTGGACATTTTCAAACAAGGTCTAACTGGGGTAGTTAACTTGCTAAAAGTGGGTGTTCTGTTTATTTATATTTTACAACTGTGAAAGGATACGAGGAGTTCCTTCTGTCCTACACACCAGGTAGAGACAGGCAGCAATGACGTGGGTCATCTTTCTGCCCCGGGTTAGATGTTTGCTCACAGCCATCTTGAAAAAATTAAAGGCAGTATCCAGACAATGTTGATTGAGTTGAAGCTGGTTTCCCAAGTGGTGAATCTGACGCTTCCCTAGAAAAATTAACAAGGAAAAGAAAAGCTTAATAACTATGCAGTTGATGTGCTTTTAGATTGGGGTCTTTTAGTGCTGGGGTTTTTTTTTTAAGACAAAATTAAGGAGGTGGATTTTGGATTTCATCTCTTTGTGAAATACAATGACCTCTCAAGTTTTAGGAATTATTTAGCCTCAGCTCCTCAGGACAAAAACAAAACAAAACAAAAAAAAGACTTGTTTTGGACTGTTAAAATTGAAACACATGCGATCAATAAGCTCTGGAAAACCAAGCCACAAACATCAGTCCCACAGAGGATCCAAGCCATAGCCAAGACTTCTCAGACAAAAGATTATGCCCTTCTCCCTCAACATCATTTGCCAATTAGCACTTGATTAGCTATAGCCAAAAACCAGAGGTCATGATGTGTCTGACACTGATGTGCAAACAGAGAAGACATTTTGCTGCAGCACTCCAAGAAGTGATGGAGTTTGCTGCTTCTCTGACCACAAATGAAGTCCACAAGGAAAGGAGCTCTGCTCCTGGCTTGCCCGTGATCCCAGTGATGGGAGGCACTTCCTTCCTCCAAACGCATTCACACCCCAGCCTTCATCTGAGGCTTGTCTGCCAGACTACTTAGATTAGCTTGTGGCTTCAGGAAACAAATGTGCCTTCACCCTTAAATAAAACAATAAAAAAGAAAAATGTGTGTTTGGGATGATTCATGGCAGGAAGTGGTCCAGCTGCTGGGACAGATGCGGGAAGCAAGGTCCAACCCGTCCCCACAGCTCCAGCTTCACAAGAATGTGCCGAAAAGGCAGCTCAAGAAAAGATGGGGGAAGTCATGAGGAAAACAGAGCACTCAAGTTCCTCAGCAATGGGGTCAGACAGCACATCAAGAAAAATCCTTTAATTCAATGTGCCGGGCAGATGTTTCCAGCACACGTATTTACAGGAAACTCTCAGCTGTTCCCTTCAGAGACATCAGGAGCAGCTTCTGGAAGGGGCACAAAGGTGCCTGCCCTGCCCATCACTGCTCACAGGAAGTGATGCTTCCCAGAACAACACCAGCTCCTGCACAGACCACACACCTGAATTTTATGTGAATCTCTACATCATTATCACTAATAAAATGGTAAAAATGCTTCACCTCTGAACAAGCTTTTGCCAAAGATGCAGGTTTTAACAAGAAGAGACTCCAGCCAAACAGGAGCTGCCACAAAGCAGCAGCTTCTCCTTCCTGCACAGGTGGACATTATTGTACTCACAACCAAGATATCCTTTCAGGCACGTTGGTCAACCAAGTGTAACATGTTTGGATGAAGAAGTAAGAGCAGAGGAAGGATCCATCACGCTCCATGCGAGGTGGGGGCACCATAAGCTACTAAAGGGTAATCCAAAGCCCATTAGCTGAACAGTTTTTCCGCTGCCATCAGCAGGCCCTGGACTGGCACTCACCAGCTTCAAATACAAATACCATGTCTTCCCAAAATTCAGATACTAACTAGCACCTGGTCTTTCCAGAATTTTATTTCACACTCTACAGCCTGTATGCTGCTTCTTCTGTCCCTAAGAAAGAATCAGTTTATACTCATTTTGGGGGAAAGAAATGCACTTGAGTACTAAAAACTCATTTTGCAGTGGCAGCAAAGCAGCTTCCCTTCAAAAACAAAGAACATACCAAAAGAGGAAAAAGGAATAACACAGAGGAAGATACTTGAAATTCATTTCTTTCATAAGCTATTTTCACCACTGAGCTGCTCCCATCCCCAAGCTACCATTAATATTCTGAGTATTTAACCTTTTCTTAATTTCAAATGTTGAAATATAATTAATTCATCATAATCCATCCTAAGAAAACAGTACGCTTGTTTGAGTAATATATGCATTTTTAGCTGAGCTCTTCATCCACCATCAATATATTAAAGTAGAATTACTTTAGGGGTAATTGTCTACTGAAAAAATACAAGAGATCTAAGAGAAAGGTATTTGTCGACTTTGGAAATGCTATTTCTCTGAATGTTTTACTCAACCTTCTGCAGACCAGAGAAGGTTTTAATTCTGTGTGCTAGGACTCCCTCAAGCTGCTCTGTGGTATTATATCAGTCATACAGAGTTTGTGGAAAAACAAGACAACTGTTACACTGCTGCTCATCCCCAAAATGAACAACTTAATTCAGGACAAGAATCATCCTAGAAATTATGTGTATCTTGATGACTAACTTGGTTTCGTCCTTATTTGTGAGAAGAGAGAAAGAAATGTACTGCTTGCAGCATCATCTAAGATAAACATTAACATTCTGTAACCAGTCTCCTATTTACTAAAGAAAGATCAAAAGCTTTGTTGTTTCCCCATCACCACCTCCGCCCCTTGAATTTAACATGACAACAAAATTCTATTTTTCTGGTATCTTATGTAACACTAAGAAAAAAAGTAGCTGGAAAAGTTAGCATTAGCAATCGTGCTCCTAGATTTCTCCACAGGAAATTTCAAGATACCTTTTACTCCTTCTGGTTCCTTTCCAGATTGAAGAATGCACTTCACAGAGTCCAAGAAAAGGTACGTATCAGCTAGATGGCTGTCACCCTGGTACTGCAGTATACAACCAAACCATTGTAGAGTGCCCTCACCCCAGCCAGATGACAACCAAAAGTATCTCATTTTCTGACTTTCAACCTTTTCTGCCTAGCTTGCCAATAAGACATTTCCAGAGCTGAAAAATGTGTCCCCATAATATTTTATTTAACTATAAATACAGTGATTTAATCTGTTGGTATCTGAAGAGCAGATGTTCATACATAGAGAAACTGGGCTGAAGAAAACAACTGATCAAAATAAACTCTCTATCCAATGCTCCAGTTACTACTGACAAACAAGAAAAGAGTCCAAATACTCATTCATACTGCCAGTCCTCAATGTGAGAAGTCCTCAAAACTGAGCAGTGGCAGGCACAAACCTTGCTAAGCATTGGGATGCTGCTCCCCCAGCAGCAGGGTCAGTGCAGGGAGGAGCTGCTGAGCAGCTGCAAGCTCCAGGGCTGGGAAGATGAGCAATTCCCTGCAGCAGACCTACAGCACTGCATCATGGCCATCAGCCCTTGAACGTGCTCCCACTCCCACTGCTAGCTGGGTGGCATTTTATAACCTTGCATTTGCTGTTTCCCTCCTGTCTCCATCTCTGCTCTGGCTCCCTCATGGTCCATGCCACTCTCACCACATGGTCCCATGGGCTGGTCCAGCCAGCTGCAAGGAGGCAACAAGCCTGAGGATCTGAGGAGCTCAGCTGAAACAGTGGGAATATCCATCAAAACAATGCCATTTACTAACAATCTGCTCCACTCAGTGTTCGCCCAATTCCATCACAGTGTTACGAACTCCAATGAACTGAGATTCTCTAACAAATGGAAAAGAACTGATACACCTTTAAGCCCTGCCATGCTCTGGGTTATAGAACACTCACAACAACAGCTTCCTGACTTTCTTATCTATTTTATCCTGCAGGACAGCTTGGTAAAAAGTTTCAGTGTGACCCTGCTCTAAAAACCTGCAGCTACTATCTCAGTACAATAAAGGAATATCATCACATGGAACAGTCAGAATTAAGTATTGCATTTTTTTGCCAAATTGCTATACAGAAGCACAAGTTATAACACAAAATATACAGGGGTAGAACAAGTCTCTTAGTAGGTGCATCTTTTATTAGTAACTTGCAATAAGCATTGTCTCTTTTGGGCCTTACAGGTTTTTGATAGATGCTGGGATTCTTTTTTTAAACCACAAGAAATAGCACCTTTGAGGTCAAAGCTTACACTTCATGCTGCCCTTGCAATTTAGTGATGGCAAGGAAATTGGTATCTAAGTACTTTTGGGAGAAGGGCAGGGAACAGTGTCTTTTCAAAAAGGCAGGACAAGCCCAACAGCAGGGTTTCAAAAATCCTCCCCCTTCCCTCACCAGTAAAAAAAGTAATAAATTTTCCTTTAAAGAGCATAAGAACAAAAGTCTAGAAGCTACAGAAATTTTGCAATGCACAGAGCACACACCACGCAATTCCCATTTATTTCTCAAAGGCTCATCGTACCATCGGGGTGGAGGGGGAGGCAGGGAGAGAAGTGAGAGAAGGAGAGAAGTTTGCACTTCTGTAATCAACACACAAAATCAAGTTCCCAGGCTACCAAGTAGTAAAGTTTATCACGCTCCTGAATCTGCAGCAAAAAACAAAAGGCCCTTTTCAGCTTTTAGCTCCAAGCCTACTAAAAACAAAAAAGTGTTTCTACCCATCTACTCCCAGCATGCTGAAAGCAATGCCATCATCTTCTCATCCGATGCCAACCTCAATGCTTTGAACTGGCACAGCAGACCTGAAGTGACAAGTTCACACAGGGACCACTGAATGCTACAATCCTTTTATTTCAGATAATTTCCATTCTTTTGACAGAGGAAACAGTGGTTATTACAAAACAAAATGTGTAGGCCAGAAATCTCTGTCAAAAAAATAGATTTGCAGAATATCTTGGTTTTAGTAAATGCTTACACAAGAGGCAGTTGAAAGCAAAACTGCGGCTTAAGTTTTAATAGGAGCAAAGCAGAAAAAGAGGGAAAATCAGACATATTCCTTACAAGCAATTTTCTTTCTTTTATGATCTCGTTACTACAGAAACATCTTGTTCTCTTCCCCTATGGAAGAGGAATCATACCCTGTTTTTGGATACCTTAAAAGTCAGTAATGTCAAGCAGCTACAGCTCTGTATTACTCTTATCTGGCTTCTGCCTGCTCATCTGCAGCCTCTCCTTCAGGCTGACAGAGGCTGTAACACTGCTGTTTCTAGTACTGGTCAGGACAAAGCGTAAGTTCCTAGGGAAATAACAGACAGTACAAAGGCAGAGCCTAAATGAATTGTTATTACGATACTAAAGTGCATCATCAAAATGCAGGCATATGGATTTTCCCCCCTTTCTGCGATTTTTCTGCTCAAGGGGCCCTGGAAGCTAGTGCTACCTGAAGCAGGGAACAGAGTCGTTAACAGCACTAATCCTTCTTTTGCAAAAAGGATTGTTATGGTAACAAACACTAGATTCTATTAAAGGAAACATTTCGGATGGTTTTCGCTTGGGTATTCATTCCCAGCATTTAAATTACTTTATCAACTGAATTTTATGTGCAGATTTTGTTCTGCATTTGGGTTTTCCTTCCTTTTCTTTCTTTGAAAAGGCTCCCCAAAAGAACTCCAAAAAAAAAAGGGAAAAAAAGAGCAGTTTTTATGCGTGAGCATCCCTGCATGCTTTGTCACATCTTTCAATTTCAGCAATTCCCAGCTCAAAGCCTGAATGAATTTCCTGCTCTTTGCTCTATGCCAGGCTTCCATGTTATTTGTGTTACAAATCAGTAAAACAAACAAACAAAAGGCACAACAGGGACAGTCCAGGACTACCAGTGGGGCTACACTCATGAAGGCTGGTCCTAGATGCCTAATCAAGGCTAGAGTTCTGAGATCAAAGCCAAGAAAATATTTAAAGGGAGGGAAGCGAGGCGACGGCTGCTGCGCTCACACCAAGCATTTCCAGCCACACACGCAATACTGGGAGCGAGGAGCAGCTTTATCCCTGTGAGCCTGTAAGGAAAAAGGCCAATGAGCAGTAAAAGTAGCAGCACAGCAGGACATTGCAGCAGTGCTGACCCAGCACAATAACGAGTTTAATTTTATCAAGGTTAGCTAAGAGTTATTCCCAGTAACACCTCATTGCCCGTGAAGAAAGTGATGACCATGCTGGCCTCGTGCCCACGCTCTGCCTAACTCGAGCCTAGCTCCAAATCCCTGTCTTTCCATCTGGTTGTGGGTACACCCCACATCCCCAAATCCAGGCTCTTCCACACAAGAACTCCCCAGTTCCTCTACAGGATGTGTCAGTCCCCAGACACAGCAACATGGAGCCCGTGAGCACTTGGCCCTGCTCTGACTGCTGCATCCCCAGTGCCCGTGTGACCTGGCAGAGCTGCTTCAGGGACTGCCCAAGGGTACACTCTGTTCCTGTTATCTCAGCAGAATAAAACAGCTCCTGGCCCTCTCCCTGTGATATTTCACCAACTGTGCCAGCAAAACTGTTTGTGGCATTGAACAGAAAACCAAACCAGTAAACTGATCCGTGTTAAAAATAACCTTGTGAAATAAAAAAGATTTAATCCAGACCTGTTTACTGAAGGATTGATGCCTTCTCTTTATCTCTGTAGGGCCAGACCCAGACTATCTGAGTGCAGAGACCTGCATTCAATTTCTCTGCCCGCTGACAACAATCCAACACATCCATTTTGCCTCCCATGAGAGCACCCCATCTACCAGGTGCAGGTCCCCTCTGTCTTGGTAAAGCCCTTCCAGAGCATGTCAAAGGCTCATCCAGTCATTCAGCTAAAGAGAACAACCATGCATCTTTAAGATTAATGGCTTAAAAATTCAGATGGTGGTCACTACTGCAACCACTTTTTAAATATTTGATACTAAGCTACTTTTCTTTCACCTAGAAAATTTGCTGTTAACATCTCTTCTCAGCTCTTACTTCTTGAAGTATTCATTCCCTCAAAATTGGCCCTTGTACTCCATTAATGCCAAAGGAGGCCTGAAAAACACCCACATAACTTCTCCTACCCCCCTCCCTCAAGCATGTTTTCCATTCCCTGATCCTATGATACCACTCCCACATGGAGAGCCTTTTTGTATATACAGCAACTGGCCATTTGAACTAATTTGTCTTACCCACTCTGAAAAATCTGGCATCACAAGTGGTTCCTCTGATTTTCTGCATGCAGTTCCTGGAATTCTGCTTCCCTCACAGGTGGCACTTCTGCTGCTGCCATTTCGTTCCCAGTATCCATCTAACTGCTACCCACACTTCAACAACAGACTGAAAGCCATACAGTTGACGCAGGGACTGCACTAAACCTATTCCTAATCTTGCCCATCATCCTCAAGTCAGCAGCTTGCTCATTTCTTAACCCTGCTTTAATTATTCTTTTCAGCACAGCTGAAGAACCGCTGGCTCATAAAGTCCTTACTGAACTTCACTTATGGTGTCACGTTGGGAAACCATAGTCAATGCTGACATTAAAAGAAAACAAAAGCAAGAAAACCCCAACAAAACCTTTATTTGTTGATTCACCAGCACTGAAGGAATTGGATCACGACTGTTTTAAGTGAAGTTAAAGCCCAAGCTGTTCCTGCAGACAGCATTCCCACCTCCAGCACGACATTTACATGGCCACACACTGATACAGACGAGGGAATTTGCTGTGCTGAAATTCAACCCAAACAACAAAAAAAGCTGAATTTCCATTTGGACCAGTTCCCTCACGTAACTCAACATGCAGCCTCCCAAGCCTTAACAGCGGCAGAATGTGGCAGGGGCGAGGAGGAATGCTGTCAGCAGCCACATACACGTGGATCAACTTAAATCAAATGTGAGACTGAAGCCCAAATGGGTCAAAGAGAAAAGTACACACTATCCCTACGCTTCCTCCTGTTTCCCTGCTACTGCTCCCAGCCCTCACTGCTCCTCCTGTACAAGGCAGCTTACACTAAAGTCTGACTTACCACAGTTTAAACAAATCCTATCGTGCTCATTAGTTATTTGTCTGTTGGAATGCTTCAGGTCGTTCAAGATTCATTTTGGAAGAGAGCAAATATGGACTTTTTTATATCCAAAAGTTTAGCTAACTGAATTTTTTTTACTCACAGAAGATTTGCAGCTGTTTCAAAGTTGAAACAGCTGGAAAGCTGCACTACTGGCAAGAACTGTGAGCACATGTATGATTAATGTAGCATAACCCTTACCTTTCTCACATAAAGGGAACTGGAAAGAAAAATTTTAGATACCAAGAACTTTTAGATAGTGGCAGCTTTTGGACATGAAAGATTTCCTTCTGAAAGCAACCCCAGTTAGGCCTTGCTTTAATCTTCCTCTGTATTGTTTGGACAGCGATTTTATTTTTTTTAAATTACATTTTAAATGACAGTTATTCTTAGAGATTTTTCTATATCTATATACATGTAAACCTTTTCCCCTACACTTATCAATTACCAGTTGTTACTCTTGTCACAACAAGAAATGGAACATTTCTGCTGTCACACAGAATTACTGCTGATCCAAGCACTACCTTCACCCACCCAAAATAATTTTTACATCACTGCAAGAAAAAAAAAAAGAAAAATATTTGCTTATGACATAATCTGACAGTTTTGAAAAGAACACTTTCCAAAAGTTTTAAAAACCTGCAATTCTAGCATTATGGGAGTGACAGAACCTATTTTGTACTTTTACAAAGCAAAAAGCATTTAAGTAACAAGCAGATGTCCTCAATCTACACAGCTAGAAAAATTCATGAATACAGCACAATATAGGAAAAAAATTCCACTGCCTATTGGTAAAAGTTATCAAAATCTCTAAAACAAAAATGAAGACTGAACACAAAGGGATCCATTGCTGCAGTGGAAAACTTTGCAGATGCGAGCAGCATATAAATCAGTGCAGTGTTATCTGCTCGCTGACAGCCAGCTCTCCTGCCTTCCCTGCAGATCGGGGCTTTCACGAGGCACACAAGAGTGAAAGCTGACAGGAGCCATTTTTCAGCCCTGCAAACACCATGGAAGCCGACAGGAGCCCCGGGAGCCGCGGTGCCCGGCATGGACCAGGAGGATGCAGGAGCTGATGGCATCCCCTGCCAGAACTGCCACTGAGACCAAGGGACAGGGACAGGAGCAGAAGTAATTGAGTCACCACAGCTGAACAATTACCACTTCCCAGCTGCACTGCAGCAACCATTAGATAAGGTCATATATACTGAGATTGTTTAAAAAAAACCCAACGAAACAACCTTCCTGTTTAATCCATATTCCCTGCTATAAAAGCGAGTCCAGCTTTTCCCTTTTCCTGCCAAGAGGCCCCTGCACATCCCTGTGAACCCACCCTACTTTTCTTGTCCACCTTTAACACTCACCTTTTATAACCTGTCTGAGAATTTACTTGTCCTCAGACACGTGCAGAACAATTTTCCTCTCCTAGAGTTCAGCCCTGCTCCTCTGCACACCACTTGTTCTGTCAAAATACAACTGTTAGTGGTAAGTTATTTCCACTCTGCATCATCCAACTGTGCAGGCAGGAAGGACTGTACAGACAGACATTAATACCCACTCTGCTCTCAGCCTCTACTTAAGGTTCCTGCTGCTTCCTCAGTACTGAAAAAGGCCTGTGAGCCCAAAGCTACCTTGGGGCCCTGATTTTCATAGCGGGGGGGTTGTTATTTGGGCTTTGGAGTTTTCTTTTCTTTTCCTTCCCCTCTTATTCCACATATCCATCTAGCAAAGGGCACTCTCTCTACATCCAGAACATACCCAACTGGCAGTCAAAGATGATGACACAGTCATTTCCAAAGTAAAAATTTCATAAATATCAACTAATTGGCAAATTTCTTAAATCCTCTAAAGACATGGAAATACAGTGAGAAGGCATCAAGGTAAAAGGATGCACAGAGAAGTAGTTGAGCAGGTGAAGAAGAAGAGGGAGTTATTAGAGATATCCAAGGGGTAAGAGATAAAACATGATCTAAAAATGGAAGCAGAAAGAGAGAAGAATGGAAATCAAGCTGGGAAAGGCACAGAGCTGTTACAAAAGCAAGGAAGACTGTATTAGGTTAATACTTATTTAAGGTATTTTTATATGAAGCTGACGAGTGGTCAAATACTTATTCCTTTATACAGAAGGGATAAGAAAGCTGGCAGTTAGGTAAGACAGCATCAATCTTTATCCAGGCTGCAGTTGAAGAATTAAATTCCACCCTTAGCTTGTCCCTGGCAGCTGAGTCCATCAGCTACAGCACTCATGCAAGCAGAGCGATTCTGCAGGGGCCGCTCTCCTTTAGCACCACAAATGGCCCATTTAGATCAAAGCTACAGCTGCCCCTGGTAATTGCACCTCTGTCCTGCCCAGAGATGATGGGAGACATTATGAACAGGGCTTCAGCCTCAACTTTGCATTTCCTTCCTTTTTAAACTAAGCATAAGTGAAGGTTGCCACAAATCTCAGCTAAACCATGTAGTGAATCAGTGATGCCATTTATCAAGTCAGTCTCTTGTGGTATCTACTTCAGCCTGGAGTTGGAAAGAGATTTATGTTTAAAGAGAGAATGCACATATTTCAGGAACAGCCTTGTATTTCTTTAAACAATAACATTTATATAAGTCAGATGTACAGACTGTTTTAGTAAAGAACTAAAACTACAATGCCATCTACATATTTCTAGAGAGCCATATATCTAGTGGCCCTCTTAGAAAATATTTGGCATATTTGAATAATATTTATCTGTATGTTTGCAATGCCTTCCATTTATATGAGGCTACTATTTATAAATGGGATGTCATACATCAACAACTGTTTGGGATGAGAAAATTCTCACTAGACTTTGTTCTCCCCTGATCACCCCAGAATAAAAGACTGAGAGCACAGCTGGGAGATAGGGGGTGGGTGTTTATAGGGGGTAGGTGTTTAAAGACCCAGAGATTGAACTTAGAACTTTCACCTAATTATCAGACATGATTTGTTAAGAGAAGAGCAGAAGATCATTAGATCTCTGGAAGATGAGGGAAGTTAAGCCATAAATAAATATAAGCATGAGTTCATGCCTAAGGGCTAATAACATGAAATTAAAGGAAAATGTGAGCACTATGTTAACAGGACCTTACAACAAAACTCACTGGACCTCGTAATAGTTTCCCAAGGGAACTGGTGGAAACTCCTACTGCTTGGAACATAAGAACCCAGTAAGGGCAAAACACAAGAAAAATTCATGATATGGAATGATGCTATATAAGAAAAATGGGCCAAGATAATTCACTAGGTTAAAGGAAGTTCTTTTGCTTTTGCAAAACTGTAACCTTTGGAGAGAGGCTGCTTTGCATGACAGAATCATTCTGTATTCTGAGTGTACAGAATAAGGGGAAAAAAAAAAACCCTCCACTCTTTCCTCCCCAAATAACCACCACTGCTGACTCGTACAACAGCCTTCAGCCTGCTCAGTTTGACACAGAACAACACAGATCCACTGTCAGTCACACAGAACAGCCTGACCTGGACAGCAAAGATCCACCTACTCAAGTTTCTGCCTCTTAAATTTTTTTTTCCAGTCACCACTCCATTCTAGTTTTCCTAAATTGAATATTTATTAAACATTAAACGGTATTAATTATTTATTAAGCATTATATTAACAGCACATCCCACCAAAAATAAAATCTCAACACTTGCTCATGGAACAGAATCTGAGAAATTTTCTCTATAAGCAAATCTTCAGATGCCAACTTCCTAAAATCTTCTAGATGATCCACCTACCTCCCATGTGCCAGTCCTTAGCAGTTAAAAAAAAATTAGGTAAGCACAATTATGTTTTTCTGTTCTTTATGTGCTGAACCTCAAAGATCAATTACAACAGGGTTTTTTCTGTACAGTCTGACTCCAAGATAGGATGTGAGATCATCCATTAAACATACGTATCCAAGACTAGATGCATTATTAATTCCTTTTCCTCTAGGTAATATGGTATGGTGAAAAATAGCTACCAGAGAGCATACTGACTAAAGACTTAAACAGAAATCAGTGGATTTATGTGATGATTGCTATGCAGCAACCCAATGGATCTGATTAAAGGAGACATGGATTCTTCTCCCCTGATACTGCCACTGCTCCTACAGGATGCTCAACACAAGAAAGAATATTGATTGCAACAAACCCCCAAAATGGTTCTGAGAACAGCTGAGAGAATGATCTATCTGAATTTAACACTGCCCAGGTCTGACTACAGACAGGTCTAAATTTCATAGCGTCTTTTGATTGGTGACAATGTTCAGAATTTTTTTTTAAATAAGCTGATTATTAAAACACAACCTGCCTCAGAGTTTCAATCAGGCAGGTGCTGCAAACACCAAAATGAGGTTTTTCTTTGACTTTGTGGAGCTGCAATCAAGAAAGCTGCCCTAAGGAATTGCTTAACATCAGCATCATCTTGAACCTAACTAACATATTGCTTCAATACAGTCCACAGAGTAAATTCTATTTACTGACCTATTTCAAGATCCACAAAAATAAACAAACACTTCAATCAACTGCCTGCCTCATACCTGTTTATGCTACAAGCAGCTCCTCACTGAAGGCCTCAGAAGTTCTATTGCTACATTAATCAGCCTCAAGGACCATGTTTTCCCTCTGCACAACAATTATAATCTGGCCTTTCCTACCTTTCGTATTTTACTTGAGTTTTATGAAAAGCAGATAGGCTGATGAAATTCTGCCTAGCTTTGTGTAAGATAACCTTACATCCAAGTATCCATGTCCCTGGCAGCTACAGCAGCAACAGGACACATCAAAGTTCACATTTCTCTAGTCAAATGCCATCCTACTGCACTGTCCTACAACAAGAAGTATGGGAGTTGCTTTGTTTAATCCAGCTTTTATTCTCCTAAGCACTCAACTCCTACTGAAAGCCATGCCCCTATGGATGGGAAGCTGAACTTGGCACAACCAAACATTTTTGAGGACCTCAAATCAACTGTGGTTTTACCCTCCAGTAACAGTGCCTGTTATCATTTTGAAATCAGAGCACTCAAACTTTAACAGCATCTTGTTGCAAGTGGCTGTTATTATGTCATCTCCCTTTTATGCTTTCTGCAGACAGAATCAGGAATGGGTATCTGACACAAGGATCCTTCTCAGCTTAACAGAGAGCAAGTGCTTCTGGAGGAGATGGAAAACCACACACGATTCCCTGCACTGAGCCACGGAGGCAGGTGACAGCCCTTGACTTCTGCTGCAAAATGCAGAGCAGACAATTCATTCCAAATGTACCTGATTTTCTTTTCCATGTGACTGCTTTACACTCGCTTATGTTCCCCTTTATCTTCTGCTGAAGTTTTCTTAGGATGTTGAATTTGGTATTTAATATTCAGCGTTACTGTAATCCCACAACTTGACTTTGCTGGCACGACAAGTCAGTGTTTCTCAGAAATCCAAAACAACCTCAAAGCTTTTTTCCCCTCTATGTCAAAGACCTTGATCAACGCCAAGTTTCCTCTTTCTTCTTAAAGCTGGAATCAAACACTGCAGTGATCTCGGAATGAAATTTGTCATACATGTCAGATCAAAAAGTAAAGAGCAACGTTGGGGGAAACAAACTACCCACACATGCAGTAGGAAAACTGTGTAGCTAATGGCAAAAAGAGCATCTGAGCACCGCTGTAATTCTGCAAAATGAACGTTTTTTCTATTCCCAGTTCTCCCAGATCTATAACAGGGTGCAAACTACCCTTGAGGAGATCATCTGCCATCAATGCATGGTGGACTCACCATGGACAGAGAACACAAAGAGACCGAAGTATGTTTATGATCCACAGGATGTCTAACAACTTTATATTGACCAAAGCCACAGATACCCATTTGCTCTCAAGAAAGAAGCTGGCAGCAAGCAAGAGTTAACTTTTAGTATAGGGCCAGCTGGAATAACACAGACCACTCAGGCAACAAACGTCACCTCACAAGCACCCTGGATTTGTTCCAAAAATCACTTGAAAAGTGGTATTCTTTCTTGACACGCTCAAGGACTGATTCAGCTTGCACCAGAAGCAGTATTTTTTTTTTCTAGTGCTTGTCAGGAACCATAGTTTCTAAATCTACTTTGAGATGCCTTTGAATAGTCTCAAGACACACGTTTTCCCACAGTATCACTAAGCAACCTTGTACATTATTTTCCTTCTATTTAAGTTTAAAAACGAAGATTTCATGTAGCTAAATATGTCAGATTACTTCCCCACCTCCTACCTTCTAAAAAGAGGAAATCTTTAAATAGAGAAATATTTTTTATAGTGGAAAGGGACAGTATTTGCAAAGCTATTCACCCACATTAGTATTGCTATGAAATCACTTACAAGATTTCTGCTGACATTCAATAATTTTATTTCCAGCTATTTTCCCTGAGCTTTCACAAACAGGGAGCAAGCAAATATAACACCTGCTTGGATTTGGCAAGCTGCATGGGGCTCAGGATAATAAGGCAACCCCTCTAAAATCTCCTAATTTATAGATGCTGATTTGCTGACAATAGGAGGACAGCTTCATCCTCACCTTTGAAAATGAGGATGAATTTGGATTAGCAAATTGTGAGGATTCATCTCACATTTAAAATGGAAGCTTGTAATTAGAGAGGAGTGAATGATAAATTAAGAGCTATTAGTGATTTACTGCATTTTCATATAAAGTCTGCTTCCCTCTCCACTCTATAGCAAACGTAGGGTAAAAAGCAGGAGACAACACACAAAAACCTCAGCCTGAAAACTAGATTCAACTGGACCAGCTGAGCCTATACTTTCCATCATTTTATTTTTTGTAAGAACATTTTCCCAATCTTTCTTGCATTAGAAGAAATCCACTTTTTTCTTTTGTAATAAATCAGGTAAAATAGCAGAGGATGAAGTTGCCAGTGACAGATTAAAGGAAAAATTCAACATCCCCCCATCCATTTCAACACCATCCCTTCCACCAGCTCTTAAGATTTTGTGCTGAGACACAACTCAAGGAAAAAAGACAAGCAGTCAGTTTTCTACAGGCATCAGCCAGAGCAAGAAAGGGAAGTGAGATAAGCCTTGGCAAGAAGTGCAGCCACAAGCCTTGAGTGAAGCTCATCAGTAACACAACATCTATGTTTTGTCTAAGATTATAGAAACATCATGGGATCACAGAATGGTTTGGGCTGGAAGAGACCTTAAAGATCATCAAGCTCCAACACCCCCTGCCATGGGCAGTGACACCAAACCAGGTTGCTCCAGGCCCCATCCAACCTGGCCTTGAACACTTCCAGGGATGGGGCAACCACAACTTCTCCAAGCAGCATCAGCCAGTGTCTCACCACCCTCAAAGGGAAGAGCTTCTTCCTAATATCTGATTTAAACCTAACATACTTCAGCTTAAAGCCATTTCCCCTTGTCCTGTCACTACATGCCATGAGCAAAGACATCCATCTCCTAATCTAATTTACAAATTGTCTTTTCCCATGTAGAAGGATTTCTATGCATCTGAGCTTGCATATATGTGCATGCGCATGTGCCCAACAGAACTAGAAATGCATCAACTGGCTGTGCCAAACTCTGGAAATAAGTACCAGCATGACTTTTAAGGATGGTCACCCATGCTTGAGCACCTGTGCTAACCCGTGAGAGCATGGCTGGAAATTGCAATATTTATGTCTCCCTTTTAGACAAGATAATGTGATGCTTTCTAAAAAGGAAGGACATTGAAGGTGGCTTTGTCTCATACATCAATTTTGTAAGGACGGGAAACAAGCAACCTCAAGTTCCTCAGTTCTATATTGTTATTAAAAAAACCCACAAGCCTCAGACCAGACCAGTGTCTGCAGAGCAACCTGTTCTCAAAAATTCATCCTGAGTGGACAGACTACAAAGCAAAGTACCAAATTCATGATTCCTACCGTAAAAATGCACAGAGTGCTTCCCCTGAATACTGATTTATAAGAGCAATCAAATAGCATATCTAAGGTACAATGGAAACACTAAGCAATACAGTGTCTCTAAGGAATGACAACCATACAGGAGAAGGTGTGGGTGTAATTCCTGTACATCCTAAGTGATTCTATAAACCCAGCTCTGTGTATACCTCAGAAAATGGAACTGTCATCCTAAGCTGCTTTTTTAATATTATGTATTTCATAAGATACTACCCAAAAGTACAAATAATCAACTGAGTGGTATTAGGGCACATAAAGGAAGAATATACAGCTTTCTTCTAAAAATCCCATTCCTAATTGATTTTATTAGAAAATCATTTATATGATCATTCACATAATATAACTCCTTAGGGAGTCACACATTTGGATATAATTAGCCACTTGTTTTGTTGCATTCAGTGCTAATGACCTTTCTTTGAAGTAAGATCCATGTTTGATTTTTCTATTGTTCAAACTTAAAGAGAAGCCTCTTTGGGTTGAAAACGCAAGAATCTTCTGAACTGACTTTAAGCACCAAAGCAATCAATGGCCTTTCCAATTAATTTTTGCTGTGTTTGTTTGGGACAGCTTTGTTGTAACAGCATGAAGGCTTTACATCTTGGTGATTAAAGCCAGCTTCTAGGTACACACTTGGTGTCCCAAACAATAATGCCAAGCAAATACAGCTCCTGCTGACATCCAGGGCAGGTCTACACAGCATGGATCAAAACCAGGCTTAAGTATGCTAAACCCAGCTCCTTGCCACACTGGAGCCTGGGTTTGAGCTGTACTTCTCTCTCTACTTTGTAAGTGCCATTTGCTTATAATTTCTATTAGAAAACAAAGTTAAAAGAAAAATCTCTGTGTACGAAATAATTACATTCACTTTTCAAGTGTTACATTCTTAACGTAGGAAATTACATCTAAAATTACAGAAATAATAATGCCTTCGGGAGGGGTATGCATTTGAAACTTCTTCCCCCTCCTGCAATTACTTAAACTTTGTTCATTTCTATCTACATGTTTAGCATGACTTAAGTTTAGTCTAAGCAGCCTAGTTCTTAGCTGTTTTTATTGTCAAAAATTATTCAATTATTTGAGTACAAAGAGGGGGAAAACATCTCCATCTAAAGGAATAGTTTGCAACTTTAAACTCACAATTTCCCATTCCACTTTTAACCATAAACAATCAGTTCTGCAAAGCCTTAGGAAAAAAACAACTTTCTTTACAACTCTAATTAAGTTACAGCTGCTGAGGGGGAAAAAATTACATTTTATATGTATGTTGCAAAGTTTTCTTCTAATAAGAGAAAAAGTATTACATTTACTGAAGACATTGAAGAGAAATTGTGCGTTAGGAGCCTGGATTTCTTTTTTTAAAGAGAGTCTATCCAGAAGAGACTGGAGTTCTTGCCCTTCCAAATTCATCAGGTAAAATTGCATGTCATTCATGAAACAGGGTATGAAGAGACATCACTCTTCAGCCTTTCACCTTCACTAAAACATCCAGTACTTGCATGCTATGCTCCTTCATTCCTCATTGCAAGCCTTCATAATCTCAGCACCCAAGAAGGAATCACACTGGCTACAGCCCAGACATGGACCCACACACCCAGCATCCAACCTCCTAAATTACCCATATAACATTTTTACATCAAACATGATCATAAACCATGTGAGAAAATTCTGCTCTGAGCAGCTCACACAAGAGCAAACCCAAACTTTTCAGGAAAGGCTCTACTTTAAAGACGTGGTAAAAGAAAGAAATTCTCTTTCTCACCACTCCTCCCATGAAATTACACTTAAATAAGCATGGCAATGGCAGAATTGAAACTTATTTTCCAAGCATGTTTTGAGCAATGTCTAACAGCACCACCTGGTGATTGAAGCTGTACATGCTTTTGAACACATCCACTAAGTTAAGGCATAGTCGTCAGCACAGAAAAACAGCTTTTAAGTCTGGTTGTGTATGATTTGGCATTTCTTTCCATTAAAAACCCATGCAATTTTTACCAGCAAACGGTAAAATTTTGTGATTCTGTTAAAAAATTAATCAAACTCCTCAGACCTAGCATCACCTGACTTCTGATGGTAAGGAAAACCCTTAACATAGGAACATTCAGTTTAGTAAAATACAGTAATTGGTTCACATGTTTTAACATACTAGGTTAACAAAATGATTGTTTAAAGGTTTGCTTTGTAGTTCAGACAGATAGAAAAGCCACCTCAGAACCAGAAACAGTCAAGCCTGGGCCACTAAAATACTTGAAAAATACCAAACTGAATGTCATGTGCTGTATTTTAAGAAGGGATTAATATATAAACAGAATGAGCATTTTGGTCCTAAAAGGCATTACAAATTTTACTGTTGCTCCATCGAAGCATCATGGAACATCTAATACACATTGCTGGGAAAAAATCCTCAGGGATCCTGAAATGAAAATGTACTCCTCAAAGATGTCACGAGCGACAAGAATTCTATTAGAGCTGAGCATTTCTTCTTCATCACTCCTTTTTTTTAAGTTGTGACTAAATTAGCACAGCCTGGGAGGAGGGAAGGGGAGAAAACGGAAGACATCAAGGCCTGAGGCACTTCAAGCGGAGAGCATCCATCTGCCAGCAGCAGTCAATGAACAGAACATTTCTAAAAATCTTCCCACTCATATTAAGTCAAGCCAAAAGAACAGAAAACACCTTCCTTCACTCTGACTGTGCAGGACTGAACGTAACAGGACAGCGGGCTATAAATAAATGTTTAAAAAAAAAAAGACTAAGAGAAAGAAGAAAAAGAGAGAGAAGCTCTCTACACAGCTCTGCGTTCAGCCTCTCCTGCTGCAGAACTGGTTTAAGAGGTTCCTGCTCATCTCTACATCACCCATTCCCTCCTCCAATCTATGGTGGCATGTGGAGGAGAGAAATGATAAAAGAAAAACAAGACAAGAAAAAATAAATTTATTTTGCTTGTGAAACCCAGATCTTTTCACTGTCCCAGTAAAGAGGTGCATTGCCCAAGCTAAGGCCCAGCATATTTGGATGAAGGGGTGGGAAGGGGCAGCTGAGGCATGGGAAAGGCTGGGATTGAACTGGCTTTGCTGTTACAAGGTGCTTATCATGGAACTGCACTCCAGACCTGCAGGATTCTGATGGCAACACCACTCAGAGGAGTTCCCAACCCTTTACACAACAGCTCCTTCTCACCTACACACCACACCAAATCAGCCCTCTGGCTGACACAACAACCTACAGGGATGGCAGCAAACCCCAGGACTGCAATCATCCAGGTCAAAGAGAACTTGCTTGCATGCACAGAGTTGTTGTTCAGGCTGCGACCAGAGTTTGGTTTTGAGGTTTTTGGTGGTTTCTTCTTTTGAGCAGAGGGCTGGACATAGGTCAGCTTGCTAATGAATTTGCCAGTGTGGCTGTACAGGATACAAAAAGCTCCCACTGACACATATTTCATACCTGATACAGAACCCTGTAGTTTCTGATTTTTTTCAGTTATTTGTTATTTCTGCAGAGGTCCAGAAGTTTAATGCTGTGGCCATTATTTCAGAAAAACAATCTTCCAAGAAAAATGCAATACCTCCAAAAGCAAATCACACTTACAGACCCTCAGGCTTAGGGAATGGTTTTCTGTACTGTCACATCACCAGCACTCCAATTTATTCCACAGAGCAAAACAAAAAGGCACTTTCAACACATGACAAGAACTCAGTACTATCAGAGAACACAACATTAAAAAGCAACAACAACCTTCCCCCTTTAAAGTTTTGAGCCATAGTGCCTATAAAATGACACAAACACTTCAAAACTCACATTTCAATGTTTAAGAGTTCTATGCCACAAAAGCGACACACATATTCTTTCATTATCAAAAAAGGAAGCAGCAGTTCCATGCAACTTAAACCAAAGCTATATTACCTGGAGTATATTTTAAGCTTGTCTAACAACATTGCAAAGCAAAAATGTCTTAATTCAGATGCTTGTTAGAGGAGGCAGATTACTAGCACTGAAATTTATAGATATTGCTAGAGGGGGAGGAGGGAGAGAGGCAGTTGCCTATTTTCTGCCACACTGTACAGTAAGGAAGATAAACCTATTAATACCCAAGTTCATTTCCTAGTGAATAGTACTATAAAAAGCAAATATCTTAAAAAACATTAGCCCACTAGGTAAACTATCTTTAAGTAAAGGATTGCTCTCAAGAGAAATGACAGGTTCCAATTACCTACACAAGGCTGCAGGGAGATAAATCTCCATCAGTGAATTCCTCAAATATGATCAGTATTGTGCTACTCCGTGTCACAGAGAAACTGTCAAATTGAACAGGGAGAAATCTGGAGGTACAAAAGGCCAAAACTTTAATATCCAAGCAAGAAATTTCACAAGAGTAGAGAACTTTAGAGGGCATTTCTTCTCTTGTTTGATAAAATGAAGGAGAGATTTGTGCTTCCCTGCCACAAGAGTTCTCTTGCCCACAGACAGCTAATAAACCAAGAGACAGAGCAGAGACAGGAGAGGAGACAGAGCAAAGGAATCATGAAAGATGCTTTTAACTCCAGAGTCACAAACAGGCCAGTTCAAAGCAGCAGAACATGCAAATATTTCTAGTTATTAGTTAAGACAACAGAAGTAATGTTAACTCATTTGATTAGGACTGCAATTTTATTTTTTTCAACTTCAAAGACAACCTTCAGAATTAAAAGTAAAAGTAACAACAGAAACAGTCCTCAGTCAGAGGACAATCCCTCTGTTCACTCAGTCACATACAGACTGAAGCAACACCTCCGAGGAATTTTAGAAATCCCTTTTCTAATTTTTCCCTTTTCTGGCTAAGCAAACACAGGAACAGAGCAAGGAAGACCAGCAAAGCTTGACTCACATATTTCAACCCAGTGGAATGCTGTGCTCAAAGTTTTAAGTTGTCAGTCAGTCTCTGGGAAAAATCTGGGCATTATCTCCAGCAGATCCTCTACTCTACTTAAAGGATTGCAGATCTTCTTAGAAACATAACAGATCTCATTAAAGAACACATGGACTCTTCTCCATTATGCTGTCCCTATAAGGGTAAGCAGCACATCAAAAGCATCTCCAAGACAAGTACTTTATTCATCATTCCCCAGCAAAACACAAAAATGGCCAAGACTTAAGACAATAAAAATTTTCAAATTTCAACTCAAGCAGAAACTAATTAATCAATGTATAACCAAAATGTTGTGCCAGATCAGCTGTTGAACTCGACTGGTTTTTTAACAAAGGTAACTGGAGATAAAAAGTACAGGGTCTCATTAGCAAAATGAGATTGAAGAGATTCTCCATGTGCTTAAGGAGAAGCCAGAGCACCAGAAGGATCCCAGCTTCCTCAGAGGCCTCTGAATCAAACTCCAAAGTAATAGGGAAACACAATCATCTGCCTCTGCCCAAATTCTTGGAGTAACTCATGCTGGCTAAGGAATAGGTTTTCTGCCCCTGAGGTTTTTTGTTTGTTTTCCTTAAGTAAGTGTTTTTCTCATCTCTTCAAGTCTTTGTTGATTAGTGCAGCTGCCTGCAAACCCTGGAAGAAGAAGCGCTGAGAAAAGTATGCAAGATACTGAGATACCCTGAAGACTCAGCCACCAGGGAGTCCCGCATCGAGCTGGGGCTTGTGCTGCTGGGACTTACCAAAGTCTACATCAAAGCAGAGGACCAGGAAAGCCCACACTTACTGACATCCAAGCAAACCTCAGAAGCACAGAAGTCCAGCAAGCTGGAAGTCAAACACAACAGCCCAGTAACACCAGGAAAGTTCCCTGTTGAACTGTTCTGTGATCAGTAACAGCAATCACAAATGTGAAAGGGCAAACAAGATGGGAAAACAACATTCCTTCAAAATTGTTTGATGAAGTTAAGGATCAAAGATTTAGCATTCTAGGTCACAACTTTTCTGCATTCCTGGCTCTGGAGCATGTTCTGATGAGAGAGGAAGAGTAATGAAAGTCAAGAGACACTTATTCAAGAAACAAATATGTGAGTGTTATGGCTAGGACACATCCATGGTTTAGCAGATGCTGGAGAGGGCGGATCTACAAGACGGGAGGAAAGCAAGCTGTGAGTGGCCTCAGTGGGAAGAAGTTTGAACTTGTTAACATGCAGAAGGGCAGAACAGTTGGATGCAATTTGTAGTTTGGTTTTGGCCATATTAACTCTATGTCAACAAGGAGATACACAAATACAGACAGATTCAGCAGACACCAAAGCCTACGATTCATCACCCTTATCTTCAGAGATGAGTGACTGGGCTTAGTCAATATAGACTTCCTTTCAGTGAGTGAAGAGAAACAGACGCTTCAGAGAATGAGTCATTGACTTCCTTTCGGATTAAATTAATCACACCCTAAATCTGTCTGCCTCTATGCAGAGCCTCTGAAAGGAGATGAGAAACAGGAGCTCACACAGACATCTAAATTTTGCCACCCATGTCCAGCCATGACATAGGACTAGATGGAAGAGGTATGTTGAGGTTGATGAAGTTTGCCAAGGGAAAAGGTTGTACTTGAAACATCAAACACCAAACAACAAAAAATCCACCACTCAACAAAACACACCCACACATGAAAATCATGTAATATCATCCCAAATGAAAAGGAAAAGATGCCCCCTTATCCTCCTTCAAAGAGAGACAGGGGAAGTTAACATATGAAATGTGAAGATGAAGGAAATGGATGAGAGAGAAATTGCTAATGATAACAGAGGACTCGTAAGGGACAAGGCAGTAGACAGATCAAAGGGTAAAACTGAAGCAATGGTCTGTCTAGAAGAGGATGTCTTTCAAAGCCTTAGAGTGCAAAGAAATTTAGGAAAATATGAGGCAAAACCAGAAAAGGAGAACTTTAAGCAATGATTAGTTTAATAGACAACAAGAGAAAACTCAATGTGGTGCTAATAAACACAGAGATGAGAGGATTAGGATTAGCTTCTATCACAACAGAAATGAAAGCAAGAAGGATGAGATAATGGCAGAGAGCCTAGACTAGAAGTTTCATTATTGAAATCAAAGCCGGGGACAGGAATTGATACAGGAGGAAGAGTCACAGAAAAGATTGCATCTAACGAAGGAAACAGTCTGGAAGACTTCAAAGCCTGTGCACAGCTGCAAAACTACAAATTCACTGGGGAGTTACAGACACATTGTGGAACAGCTCACATGACTGCAGGAATGAGATGGAAGGTTACAGGCTCCACAAGAAGGACAGGCAGGGAAGGTGACAGGGAGGGATTCATTCTATACAAAGAAACAGCCTGGAAGTGTGAAGCTCTGCTGAAAAAAAGATTGACAGGCCAATAAAGAGTAACTGGGTCTGGATGAGAGGCAAGGCCAAAGGAAACAGCACAAGCACCTGCCATAGACCATCTGATCCTGAAGATGAAGCCTCCTTTAGAAAGCAGGAAGACTTTCAGGTTCTCATGGTGAACTGCATCCACCCCAGCAGCTCCTGTACAGGAACAGGCAATCCAGTGGAATTCCAGAGCACATCAGTAAAAGGTCAAGCAGAAGCACTGTGATGCACCTACCACTCTTTGGAAAGGAAGAAGTGGTGGAGGATGTAAAGTCTGATGGCAGGCTTGGCTACAGCAACCCAAGACAAACAACTTCTTGAGGGGTGTGAAAAAGATGGGTAGCATAATTACAACCCTGGATTTCAGAGTGCTTCAGTTGGTTCAGAGAAGAGGTAGGCAACTATCCATGGTAGAGAAAGACTGAGCAATGACTCACTTAAGCACCATCTACACAGATAAGTTAATTGGACTTGATGGAATACATCCGAGAATGCAAAGGGAGACAGTAAAAAGAGTAATCACTGCCATCTTTAAAAAGTTGTAGGAATTTGAACAGGTTCTCTCTGACTAGAAGGCAGCAAGCACCAGGCTTCTCTTCCAGAGGGAGAAGTAGGACTGCAAAGGTGAGTCAGGCTCCCCTCAGCCTCTTGGAAGGCTACAAATCTAACTGGAAACCATTTCCAGACACACAAAATCCAAGAAGGTTACCAGGAATTGCCAGCACAGATTCAATGAAGGTAAATCATGCCCAACTGCAACAGCCAGAATACAGTCAAGATAAATTCTAACTACAGCTCTTCCCTCATCCCATTTCATCATTCTCCCTGGCATCCAAATTGTCAAGATCTGGACTAGGCCAGTGAACAGCAACTTGGGTGAAAGGCTGGCCTGGTTCAAAGAGTAGTGCTCAGCACGTTCACCATCAGACTTACAACTGGGATTGACGCCGGGGTCAATACTGTTTGATGTCTTCATTAACAATGTGAACCATAGACCAAGAGGTTTCCTTTGCCAGTCTGCAAATGACATCCCATTGAAACTGGCCAATATGCTGATGGGCTGAGACACTGTTCAGAGGAATCTTAAGACGCTGCAGAAATGAGCTGACAGAAGCCTCATGAGCCAAGTGCAATTTTTCTGCACCTAGGACAGAAAAACTGCAGGGCAAAAACACAGACTGGGGACTGTTTGACTTTTTTGCAGAAAAGGTTCTAGGTTCCTCATGGACAAAAAGCTAAACATGGCTCAGCAGCATCCAATTGCAGTGGTGAAGGTTAACTTCATCCCAGAGCCACGTTATCAAGATTGCAGCCAGCAGGTCCAGAGAAGTGATTATCACCCCCTGTTGAGCACATCTGAGACTATATTTAGAGTACTTTGTCCAGTTCAGGACTCCTCTGCAGAAGAGGCATTGGCATATTGGAGCAAGTCCAGCAGAGAGTCCCTATAATGATTCAGAGACTGCAGCACACGGATGAGGCTGACAGATGAATTTGCTGAGCCTCAAGACAGGAAAGCTGAGGGAGAAGTCTCTTTGGTGCCTTCAGCTATGCACTGGGAGGTTATAAAGATGGAGCCAGAGCTGCATCACCACAAATGCACAGCAAAAGAACAAGAGGGAAGAGTCACATTTCATCAAAATAAGTTCTGACTCTACACAAGGAAAAAATTCCTCACAGTGAGGGTAGCCAACCATTAGAGAACAGGTTGTCCAGGGAAACTCTGTCATATCCTTCCTTGGTAATAACTGGAGTTCAGCTGCCCTAGGCCCTCAGCAGCTTAATGCAACTTCAAAGCCACCATTCTGTCAGCCTCCAAAGGTCTCTTCCAATCTCAGTTATTCTAGGATTCCACTATTCTCTCTTCCCTTGCTGTTTTAGCTTTTCAAAATAGTGTTCCGTGTTCCTCCCCTTTAGATACTTCTGTTCTTCACATGTGTAAAATATTGTCCTGGTCTAATTCACAATATATAGTTCTGGGAGGAAGCAGAGCCCTCCATAATCACTTGTAATAAATAAGCTATGAAGTGAGTGATGACAACAAACATTAAAGAATTAAGCAAATAGTTTAAATGTTAACAGTAAAAAATGCATTACAGAATATATTCAGAAACACTTTGCCATTTAGCATTAAAATACTCTTAGTTATGTTTTGGTATTTAAGAGGACTGAGGGAAAACACACATTCATTTAAAGAAATAATTAAAAACACAGCACAACAGTTCAGAAATTGGATTAAGCTAGATGCAGCTGCAATCTTCAAACTTAGTTTAAACCAAATTTGAATATCTGCACCTGAAGCTTTCAAGTTATAATCATGCCATTGACCCTCCTTCCCCTCTCCCTTTTCTTTTTGGGCACTGAAGACTATTGAAAGTATCAGAGCTTCAAGTCAAGAACAACTCCCTTGTAACAACGACTCTGACACAGATACAGTGAGAGCAGATTGCCTGCAAGGAAACAAGAATAAACTGGCTATTTAGAGAGATTATGTAATGCAGCACAAAACTGTAAAATGGGATTTAAAGAGACATAACTCTGCATTTCAGCCCTGTAAGTAACTGTAAGGGTTGACCAATACTGTAGAAATTTGAAGAGGTTCAGAGGACTACTACAGAGGAAGATATCTTGTCTAAGAGTCCACTCTCTGAGATGGCATTTTATTCATAATTCTTCTTTTTCACAAAATCAGCAGTATTTAGCTATTTTGCCGTATCCCTTGAAGTTGAAGCTGAAACACCACATCGTGTCACAGGTGTGCAGGTTTTTACTAAAAAAATGAGGTCTGTATGCACAAATACAAAACATTTTGTGGGCCTGAGTTTGTTGAAGTTGTGGAGCTTTATACACTCAATTAGCACAGTACTGCACTCTGAAAATCAAAGTGATTATGAACAAATACAACAGTATTAAGTCTGGCCTGCATAAATATTTTAGCAAGTGTAAACAAGACTCCAGTTTCTGTAAGCAGCCAATTCCCAAACGAACACACACAAACATCAGCTGGATCAGCAAAAAAAGGGAGAAACTGAACAGCCATGCCCTGCTGCATTATAAATAGTGAGGAAAGGTACAGCAAAAGTGTGGTAAGGGAGACTAGTTCTGTGTAATGGGCATTCTTATACAAACCTGAAAAGTACAAATGTTCAGGATTTGCCCATGGCTTTGTTTAGAGCATAAATATACACATTTATAAAAACACCAATGCACAAAACGATTTTCTAGAAGAGTCCAGAACTGATGAGCAGTTGCTGGGAGATTTTACTTTTGCATTTCTTCACTTTAGAATGCGTGAAAAAAAAGAAAGTTATTACCTTAAGCATTCTAATGCAAAACTGCTCTTCATCTAATTCTGAACATCCTTTCATTAAAAGCCTCAAAAAGCAGCAGCATCATACATTTAGCCAAGCCCAGCTGCTTTGCTGGTAATTAGGTAAGAGACAGTGAGTCCAGATCACCTCCCTTCCACCTCCCCTGGAAAGACAGCCTTGACAGTAAGGAAGAATTTGGCACAAACTGCATGGGGAAGGAGTGGGGGGATGGAGGAGTAGCAGGGGGAGGTGGTTGTTTTTTAAACCCCAGCCAGTCCCTGCTCTGTGGCTGGACTTCTCCCCGCAGCACGTCAGGCCTGCAGGTTGTTGGCAAGCAGAGCAGAGCAGAGCAAGCGCAGAGCGAGACCTGCCAGCGCTCCCGGACCACACACAGGCTCTCAGCTGCTCCCCAGCACACTGGGGACTTCCATCCACCACCCATCCCTGCTTCCCAGGGCCTGCCTCTGCCCTTCAGCAGGGGAGCACCGATGGTTCAGGAGAGAATCGTGTGTTCAGAGTACAGAAGGCAGCAGCAGCCTTGATGGAAGAGCCACCAGCGAGTGGCAGGAGCTGTTCATGGGCTGTCCTGTGCCAGCATCCCCACGGGAGAGTTTCAGCACTTCATCTGCAGCACAGTTAACTTTGGAAATGCCAACCCAGTGGCACCAGCAAATAAATAAGTAAATAGCTTGGCATTTTTTATAACTGTTCATTTTTAATACAGCCAACTACACTTCAGTTTCACTCAATGAACAACTCCATACCTCTCCTTTAAAATATAGTAAGTTCATTTACCTTGCTACACTTTCAAGTCTAACCATGATGGATATTTAACATAATTTCACACCCCCCCCCCTCAAAAAAAAGCCATGATCATGGGCCCACAGTGACAGGGTGAGATTTTTTAAGCTCATTGCCATAGCTCAATTTGCAATTAAAAACTATGTAAAGCTAGAAGTGTGATTAAAAGCAGCAGACAACCAGCTCATTATACAGTGGCAGAAAAGAAAAGCCTTTCAAACACCAATTGCTCTACCTGAAATATCAGCTGCTCTTGTCATGCCCGGGACTGAGCAAGAACATCACTTAGCTCACTGAAAAGAACTTTCCCAGAGACAGATTGGCAGCATGACAAATGTAGGTTGGCTACAGAAATCAAAGACCAAATACTTGTTCCTTATATTAAGGATAGACACAGGAAAAAAAATAGAAGAAAACCCGCAAAAAGCTTCAGAGAGGTATAAGTAAAAAGACAAATTATTTTCCAATTTCAAGACTGTTTGGGAGATAAGCTCATTTTAAGTAACTGAAATTTCTTGTATATGATGCTGATATGCTTTAGCCAAGTCACAATCATTGTTTTTGATCAGGGAGGCCCCCCACACAAAAGCTGTGAGGAAGGAAGATGCTCAGACATATTCCCCAATAAACACTCATCCAAGAAAAAGAGCTGTGTTTGGATTCTAGAAAAACGCCTACACTGTCTTTACTTGTGATTACCTTTTGGCATAACCAAAAGGGCTTTTGAAAGATTCAAACACTCCACGAAGCAACAAGACAGATTTCCTTCCATCAGCATTTTACTTTTCTACAATTACAGACAACTGTGAAGTTCTTACACACAAAAAGCCAATTTATTTTTTAAATGCCTGTTCAAAATTACAGTTTTGATTAAAGTGCCTTAATCCAAAACCAGGCTTCATTAAGTTTAGTGGCTTTATCCCACTGCTTATATAGGTTACATGTGAGACAGGAAATTTAAAATTCTTAAGATAGTAACTTCAGACCTGACACTGACACTAGCTCACCTAAAGTGCAAACTTTACTTTGCCAAACAAACAGGGCTCAATACTCTTAAGTAAAAACAGCTGAATAAAACACTCCGTATATAAAACAATCTGTATAAGCATCAGCTGAATAATGCTGAGTAAAGTAATCTGACTATACTTCAATGACACAGATCAATCTTAACCTGTCTACACCTGTGAAGATATAATATCAGATCAATCTTACTCTTCATATACCTATGGAGGCATAATATAGGCAAGATTTTTCTGTGTTGAGTTGCAAATGTAAGATTAATTTAGGAAAATGCCTTTCTCTAAAATATCTGCCCCAAATGAGTACCTTATCAGTAAAACCCATTTACATCCCTGGTTAATTACATGTCAGCTTCTGAGACTTTGCTATGACAGTCCATCAGCTGTCATCTCCAGGAGTCATGAGACAGGAGTATTAATTAACCAAAAAATGACAACTCCTGTCCCTTGATATGAGTAACAGCAAACTGGAAGACCATTCTGCTCCTGGAATAAAAGCTGGTTTTATTCACTCTCTTTAAAGAGTATAGAATATGGAGATCTCAATTAAAATGTAAAGCATGTAATGAGAATATTTATTTTAACGTCATCTGTGTGCTAAAACCTTTTTTCCGTTTTTCCTCTCTCTATTCAACAATCACATATTAAGCACATGATTTCTTATATGCATTATCTCACATTTGTATTGCTTAAGACCAAAAATATTTGAAGAATTATACTTATAAATAAACATGAATAAAGTATTTCAAGAACCCCGAAAACTGACAGAATAAAAAGCCACAAGAAGTTTAACAGATCATAAAAAGGTGCAATGGGCACGGTCAACCTTGAAAAAGCCCTTTTAAACCACAGTAGTATTGTCAGGTGCCATTACCCTTTGTCAGTCAGCTACATGAACCCATAAATCAGGTGTAGCAGCCAAATTAGAGCAAAATGAAAAATCAGCACTAGGCAGACTTGTCCACTGAATAATGAGGAGCCTGCCAAGGTTTTGAGGTCACATTCAAAACTAAAAATTAATTGTATCAACCATATTAATAGAAAAAAAATCATATCAACAGGACTAAAATTTGCTGGTACCGTTCTGTAGAGTTTGTGCTCGTGACTCCTTTCCCAGATTGGCGTGGAATCCTCCTCCTAAAGTCGGTGTTTTCCCTGCACCTTTTAGGGGAAGAAAACAAACACCAGCATGTCAAAGGGAGTAACTTAATTAAAATATTAAAATAAAACTTATTGTGCCAATACATTCAGTATCTGGGTAATCTACAACATGCCAAATTACATTAAGAAGATCTTAAAGTACTCAAGACATCAAGTACCAATAGTGTGCAAATTATTTCTTTCTTGGGGTACCATAAGACTAACACAGCTCCATAAGCCCTCCCAATCTCAGCTCCAAAGAAAGTACAAAAATCTCTCAGTGCCTATTTTAAGCAGAACATGAAAATCAGTATTGTAAAATATTTCTCAAAATAAAGGATGAAACAATTGCTTAGTTAGTATTTTTTTGTCTGAAGAATATTCAATGAAGAATTTGCAGAATTTTAATAGGTGATTACTGGCATTACAGAGCATAAAACATGTTTAGGATTCAATAATGACTGTGTTGGCTACTACAGATGTAACACTTATTTTAAAGTAACTTCAGTTTCTCATTAGGTAAACACAGCAACACTTAGGCTACAAAAACTGCAAGTCTGGAACTGCTACTTTTACACCCTGAAAGGCTGGAGACTAAAAGAAGTCAGAGTTGTAAATCAACATAAACTAGAGACTGGTTTGGGCATCCATGTTCAAACCAGAGCAGCCTGAATGCAGATTGATGGGAATCAGTGGAACTACTCATACAAACCAATCTTGCAGAACAGGGAATTAAATTAAAAGGACAAAAATAGTCTCCCACTAAAGCAAAAAGGGGTTTTTTTTAAAAACAATCGGGTACCTCAAGCAGGATATTTGAATCTATCAGCTTAACAGCAAGTGAGACCAAAAAGCTAAATTGCACAGGATTGAAAACAAGCAATTTGTTAGTAATTGGACTTCTACTTCATTCAAGTAGTCTGGACTTTAGGATAGGGAAAAAAGCCATATTGTTGTCTGTGATGCCTACAGCTTTTCCTCATGTTCTTGTAGCTGTTTTCTTCTCTTAGACCAGCTGTTCAGAACAAACTAGAAAGGCTTTGGGATAGACACAAAGAGGGGAATGAAGTGGCTCTTTAAAGCAATTCAGGGCATTTCTTGAACACACCTGAATAAGATACTTCCATGGCAGGTACAAGTGATGAGAAACTGAGCTAAACTGTTCACTCTTACCAGACTTTTGTAGCTCTAGTTTCCTCTCAGTTGCATCTAATGTACATCTATGCCGAGGAAAAAACCAAAACCCAGAAAAGCTACTAAGTTTATATTCCTGCAGAATTACTATCAGTCTTCAAAGCTTAGTTTTCCATATAACCTTTAAATTAGGTTTCCAGTGCTATCCACAACAGAAACCAACTTCAATTCATTAACAGATCCTTTCAACAAACAATAATCAGCTCTCACATAAATGCCCCACAGATTAAGTACTTCATCCTTATAAGAAATGAAAAACACTCAATAGTGATCTCCTCACTGGGTACTGAGGTAACTCTCCCAACTCTGTGTTTGACTATTAGAGACAGCAACATCTCCTTGCCATTCTTACAGGTACAGCTTTGTATTTCCATAAGCACTTGAAAACAAACCAATGCAGCAAACCAGAGAGAGAGGTTACCAAGCTACCACAGCAGGCATTACATTTTCAGTGTACAGTTAGTAAGAATGGTTTACCTGGCAAAAAAACACCTCAGCGATGGCAAGTTTTACATTCCTGTGCTTCAGTAGCAAATCCTCAAGGCTCCACTTCCCCCTCCCCTCTATTCTTGAAATGTTTCCCTGTTACTACTGAAGAGTTTGCACAAAACATCTTATACTGGTGGTAAACAATACTAATAACTAAACAATTTAACTTACTCGGGATTTAAAATCCAGAATAACATAAACAAAATGAAATTAAGTTGAGATTTCAGTGATTTTGCTTCTTTTAAGCCTCTGTTTCATTAGACATCAAGCTACAACATCATACATAGAAGCAATTTCTTTCCAAGCTATAGGGACTGCAGCAGATACCAGCAGAGCTATCTGAAAGACAGATTCTGCTATCAGAATTGATGTACCCATTTTTCAGCAAGTTAACTGGAAATGCTGAACATCTCTACTTAGCATTTGTCTTTGAAAACTGACAGAAAACTAGTCTGTTGAGCACTTACACTCTCAGAACTGCAAACTAATGTTGCCACTGACTATGTAGTCTCATCATCAGCTTTAATCTTACAAGCAAAATGCAAACCCAACTCATTAACATAACTGTTCAGCTGGATAATAGAAAGATAAACTCTTAAAAAAAGAAAACTAAAATCATCAAATTCATTTAAAGACAAAAATCCCTACAAAGCTAGTAATTTAAAAAGTACAAAGGAAAGGAACAGCAATTGCTAGGCACAACCAAATTAACATCCCAGCTTAACTGCAATTTTTACATTTCTTGACCTTTTCCATTCTTCCCCCACAACTTCAAAAGTGAATTAAGCAGGCTTTTGGTTTTTCACATTCAGCTTTCAAGATATACAAAAATATATCCGAGAAGTATTTGGCGTCTTCAAGTACTGCCTGCCAAATCTTCAAAATTAACGCTACCATTTCCCTAAGGCAACTCAAATGCACTCCTTCACCAGGTGGTGCCTCCCAAGGTACACTGCCATGCACTCATCTCATCTGCTGAGGAGGGCCAGCTGTGTCCTGAGAGGGCATCATCAGCATCACCAGCCAGGTGAGAGAGGGATTGTCCTGCTCTGCTCTGCCCTGAGGCAGCCTCACCTCCAGTCCTGGGGGCAGTTTTGGGCACCACAATATTAAAAAGACATTAGAGTGTCCAAAGGAGGGCCATGAAGGCAGTGAAGGGCGGAGGTGAAGTTGTATGAGCAGCAGCTGAGGGCACTGGGTCTGTTCAGCCTGGAGTAGACTGAGGGGAAACCTCACTGCAGTTACAACTTCCTCAAGAGGGGAAGAGGAGGGACAGGCAATGAGCTCTTCTCCCTGGTGACCCCTCACAGGACTGGGGGGAACAGCATAAAGGCTTGTCAGGGGAGGTTTAGGCTGGCTTCTAGGAGACAGTTTTTCACCCAGAGGATGGTCGGGGACTGAACAGGCTCCCTAGGGAAGTGGTCACAGCACCAAGACTGGCAGAATTCAAGAGGGGTTTGGACAACACTCTCAGACATTTGCTGTGATTCTCAGGATGTCCTGTGCAGGGCCCAGGAGTGGGAGTTCCATGATCCTTGTGCATCCCCTTCCAACACAGGATATTCTATGACTCTTTGATTGTTTTTAGGAAGTCACTCAGATTTGCAGCTTTGCATAACTGAAGCTTCCTTTACTCTTCAGGTTTGCTTTGAACATTTACATGACATTCTGGACAATAGAAGGTGCAGAGAGATGTGTTAGGCAGCTCAGAAATACAGCTACTCCAATTTTTTTGTGATCCTCTCAGTGGGCTACAGTGCCTTAACACAACAGAACTGAAGATGGAGGAGATCAAGCCTGGAAACTTGATGATACTTGGTCAAAGCTTACACGGGTCCAGAACCCGACCACAACCCTGCATCATTCAAGTGCTAAACTACTTGTCAGAGCAGGGTTAACATCTGAACTCTACAATCTTAAAGGTCTTTCCCAACTAAACAATTATATGGTTCTACAGTGACTATCCCTCCATTAGCCAAAAGCAGCCATCCCCACTCTGCTGCTCACAGCACAAGCACCTCGGCAGCTTCTGTTTTGCTCTGCCAAGTTCCTAACAAAGGAAGTCACACCACTCTCCTTCTCTACAAAGATGCTCCTCAAGTTGTAAAAGGTGCAAGCAAAGCTTGAAGTCTGGGGTAACCAGAACAACAAAAAGACAAGAGGTAACAAGAACAGCATTTATCAAATCACTCCATACAGTGGGGACAAAGAGCAGCCGCTTGGGCATTTGCAGCTTAAAGGGCACTTTTCTGTCAGGTAGTGACATGTGGAGTTTCAGATTCAACACCTGGAGAAGAAACAGATTCAGTCCCAGCATTACAGATCTTGCTTTCTCTGTATAAATGAGCAAGTGAAGACAGGGAATGAAGCTGCTTGTAACCTGAACTGAAGTGTACCTGCTATCTGATAGGACCAATCCTACCAGAATCCTTCCCTGTGAAATTAAACCCAAAACGCACCAGTCCTTTCTTCAGGACAAGGCAGGGGAAAACCTGTTTCAAATACATGTATTTATAGACCCAGCATAAAATCTGGGTCTGATAAAGAATGCAGACTGCATTACACCAATGGCTTCATAATCAAGGAAGATAAGATGATCTAATATTAAAAAATTAATGAGCTTCCAACTGAAGTTAGACAATAAAAGTAAAAAGGAGGATAAGTAAACCTCCCACTACAATTCATACCTCTAATAGCAAAATTATGTGATTCAAGTTCTGAAGTCTGTAACTAAAACAGTTCTTTCCTCACTCATTTTTCCAGGGAAATTAACAGGTCTGCAGGCACCAGAGAAATTAGCAGGCACTAGAGCCTGCTGAAACAGTACTGCCACATAAACTTACATAGACAAACTTAAATGTATCCCATCATAGCTTATTTTCAAGGGCTTATTTTCATAACTACCAGCTGTAGAGATAAATGTACTGTTGCATCCACCACAACCCAGCTTAGGACTGCCCAAGTCTGTGAAATCAGTCTGCATCCAAGTTATAGGCACTGTTCTGCACTGCCACAGCTGACAGCAGCACCCTCTGTTGTTGCCATCCCAAGGACAGCATGGAAAAGACTCAATGCCAGAAAAAGCTTCATATTAACTCTGGTGCAAGATTGCCACCTGGAGGATTTGGGGAGAGAAGCAAAATTTATTTGATTCATCTCACTAAAACATATAGCAGGTAATTATTTTAGATGGAAGCTCCCCCTCTTCCTTCCCAACACAGCATGACTATGCATTAGTTTTGTAATGAGAAAACCTGGCACAGAGTAAAACAGGTAAATACTCTTCAGGATTTCCATCAAAAGGTCTGCAAATCCGTCACATTTATATTTCCTTTCTCTGTACTGCAGTGACATCATGATCACTCTGCATAACTTCAAATTAACCATGAATTAGTGTCATCTCTAAAAAGCTGGGCCACAAATATGAGGAAACTTGTTGGTATTAATATTATTTTAACTTCTCAGTACTCAGTGTTTTCATTTCAAGTTTACCATGTGTATTATTGGCACAGGCCACCTCAGGACTATTTGAGGCTGCACTGTAAGAGACATTTAATGTCAGGACTTGGTCTGTCAATACCTTACATGGAAACCAATTAACAACTACCAATTAAAAACAAATCCCTTAGTCCTTTCACTTTTTTAATGTTCAAAAATACACAAGAATCCTTTATTGTACATAAGAACCAAGTGGACAAAAGCACAGAATCTGATACAAACATAGAGTTCATCCCCTTTCCTAACTCTCTACCAATCACTTTGACAGTAATTGTCCATCTTAAAAAGTTCTAGAGGACAAAATGGTACAGATGATGAATGACTAGTAAGCTCAGCTTAAATTTTATGTAAGCTTTTCCCTCTGTGTAGTCAATCCCTCTCTTTCCAGTTTGCTGACCACAACTTTTCATTTCCACAATTCTCAAAAGAAAAATATTTAGATAACAGCAAACCCTTGTCAAGTTCTGCATGTGAGGTCAATGCAGCTCACATGCCTCGATGTAAAAACATAAAGATTTTAAGGATAAAATAGTATAGAAAATATTTCAGTGAACTTCCACAGGTATACCAGAAACATTGAGTATATCACAGCTTTACTAAAGAGATAAAGATACATTGAATCTGTCATGGGACACTGCAGAGTGGAGTACACATTCAGCAATTGTGGCAGCACTAATGGGTCTCTGTAATAAATTTGTTATAATTTTCTTGCAAAAAAACCCTGTAATAGTAGAAATAAACTCTTCCTTGATGCTCTAAAATTTGAAGCAGGCTACTTACAAATGTTGTGGAACCTCCTACACTAAAAATTTTAACAATCACTAGTTGGTGTGTTAAAGATTACTAGTTCACAACTTCCCTTTCCCCTTATGAGCAAAAGCAAGAAGATAACCTCCCATCAGCCTCAAATTAGTACACTGCAAATTCATGTACATTTGGAGATGCAGAATCTTAATACATGGTTGCTGTACCAGAGCCAGAGATCCTGACTCAGTGCTGAAGAAAAACTGATGCTGCCAGTGGCCAATGCAGAATCCTGTTTCTGTGACTATCTGTGTATTTGTCACTGCCCTAAAACTTCCAGCCTTAATCAGTAAGTAAAAGCTAAAAGACTTACTAATAATTCTCATTTCAATTTTTACTAGAGATGTGATCCTGAATTCTGCAGCAGGGCAGGGGCAGGCAGAGCTGAGGGCATTGGGCACCTCCATGGGTCCAGGGATGGGCTGAGGCCAGGCAGGACATCAGACTGCACACGAGGGTCAGGGTCAGGCCCAGCAAGGAGAACAAGGTCAGAATGTCCAAACAGGGCCACAGGGATGGGCTGAGGCCAGACAGGACATGAGCCTGGCTCTGCAGGGCCGTGGGGAGCTGGAGACTGGCCCTGCTGGGCTGGTCCCTGGGGCAGGGCTGACGTCCCTGAGGACTGGGATGGGGTCCTGGGTCATGGGCAGCCTTGGGGGAATCCCAGAGAGAAGCTGGTCAGGGACAGCAAGAACCAGCAGTACCTGGTTTGTGACCAAGAAGCTTATCAGATCTGTTGTTCTCAACTTACTACCAAGCATTTAAAGACAATTTCTGGAACAAAAGAAGCTGAGCTTCCCCAGACTATGCACGAGGATCACAGGCTCAGTACACCTTGCAGCATCGTTTCTGTGTGCTGCATTTCTCAGTTACGTCTTCCAGCCTGCTGCTGCACTGCCTGCACATCAACCTTCCCAGGTGGGACTGTTTTCTTCTCCTATGATTAGTGTCAGAAGTCCCAGACTTCACGTTTCTCAGCTTCTTTAAACAAAAACCTGAAGAGGGATTTGGGCTGTCAGGTTTGCTCCACGCTCAGCTTTCTCTCACTCTCTTCAGCTTCGGTTTTCTCCTGTCAGCTTCAAAGAAAATACTTGTGAAAACAGTTCTTCTCAACAACTACCACAAGACAGGGGACTCCCACCCAGACACAGTGAAAGAGCAATCAGAGAACTCCACACCTTCACACATGGCACACAACTCTTAACTTGCCTTTCTACAAAAGCAGCAGCCATCAAACCAGTGCAAACTGGCCAAGGGTTCGGTGTAACTCCATCTTCCACGATGCAATTATAGCATAATGGAGAGGGAGAAATGTAGCTCACTCTTAGACCCTGTATTGCTCTACTTCCTGCTGGGATGTGTTCAAATGTAGTAACTGATAGGCATCTCTTAAGAACTTGGGTATGAAGAAAAATAAAAAGCAAGGCACATTCATTCCAATTAGCAAGATTCAAAAGCTCTACAAATTTGTTAAGAAGTCACAGAGAACAATTTCTTGGGCTAATCTGAGATGGCCTGAAGTGGTTATCAATTATAAAGTAAATAGCTATTGTTCAAAACTAGACTCAGTTAGGAATAGTACGTGCCTCAAACACTTTCTGTGCAATCAACAGAGTTCCTAGGAGCTCAAATTAGCATGACAACCCTTCTCCACTGAAACCTGACTTATCCAGGGTCAAATCAGTCAGGCTCAGAAACCCAATTTCAAGGCAAGGACTTCACAAACTTCAAGGCAGTAATAGAGCTAGGGTGAAGTGTTGAGGCTGGATTCTGTCCTGACTATAAGCACTAACAAAAGAATTAAGAATTACAACTAACTAGACCAGTACGGGGCATACCAAAGCTTTCAGAGGACTTTCCTCTCAAAAGATCAACAAAGCAATACACAGCAGCCCCTTCCAGAGCACGAAGGGGTTATTCCCTTGCTACTGAAAGAACTTACCAGCTCATGACCCAGGAAGTGACAGGTACCTTGCAAGAAAAGCTGACTTGCCACTCCTTCAGACAGACAGCATTGAAAGGAATGGTGGGATCAGCTCTGTAAAGCTCAAAGAACATGATCTTGCTGTGAAGACCCAAAAGAACAGCTGTGCCAAATCAGACTGAAAGACTTTCTAGTCCAGTGTCCTACCTCTGAATGAGAAAGTCCATTAACATACATGCCTACAAGGGTAACACAAAACACAGGAGGAAAGCTTGTTTTGATAGTTCTCTCATGTAATCTCCCGGTGTCTAGAGATATGTGGCTCAAGGATTTCCTGACTCAGAAATAATGTATTTTTTTAATGGCCATGAGACATCTTTTTCTGTCTGCCCAATAGTTTTAAACTCCTGTAAACTTTTAACATCTACAACTTCAGACTCACATGAAGTTTTTTTCTGTAAAAACCAAAACCAAACAAACAAAACCTCCAATGCTTCTGAACCTCCTACCCACTACCTTTGCAATCAGCTAGCTGCTAGATTTCTTAGCACTCCCTAGCTTTTGCATTATGTGACCCTGAACAGCCTCTCATCCTTGCTCTGTTATTCTACTGCATTTACAGATCTCTACTATGGTCCCATTCAATCATCTCTTTTCCAGTCTGAAGAGGCTGAGTCTATTCAGTCATTCTAACTGAGAAGCTCTTCAAGAAGCTCTCCTCTTAATCACTCCATCATCCTCTCTGTATCTTTTCTAGTTCTATTAGAGCTTTTTTCCTGAGGAGGAAGTGGAAAAGAGAAACCCACCAGAGCTGCACACAGCACTTCAGTTGGAGGTAATGCTGTGGATACACAACAGTGTACAGACATGCTGTACATGCTCTTTTAACTTCTAACATTTCCCTCTCCACTCAGGTTTTTTGTACCATGAATGAACATTGAGCTAATTGTTTTTATAAAGCTATCCATTAAGGGATCTCCTTCCAATGTTATCCCAGCCAGTCTGGATGTAGAAGAAGGAACCATCCCCCCATGTGGAAGAAAGGAACAATCCTAACTCTCACAGCAACCCTTGATCCCATCTGCTATCCTACCACCCATCCACTAAAAGCTAAAGTCCTTCTATAGTCTTTACAACCCGAAATAATTTAGTGTTGCCCACAAACCTCATTAACTTACCCTTCACCTGTTTTCCAGATCATCAGTCCGGATTATATGGAATTTCACTGGCACCACCTTCAGTACTCTCTAGACTATATTTGTTATCATTTGAAGAGCTACTCAGGTCTGTAAAGACTTTTCCTTACCAATGACAGCTCAGATTCTAGAAAAGCTTCTGGTGAAGGATCTTGCTGATCTTCCTTTGAAAACCCAACTTTCTGCTTTGTCCACTTACCAGAAAGGCTTCTGGTGAAAGATGTTGCTGACCTTCCTTTGAACATCTAACCACTTCTGCTTTGCCCACTTACCAACTTCCTTAGAAAGCTCCAAAGGATCTGCAAGGCTAGCCCCTTTGCTAAAAAGCATTGTTGCCCTATATTTACCTGGGCAGAACACCTGTTTTGTACTTCTACCTTGTTGGCTCATCCTGTGCCTGTAGATGTGGCACTCAGGAACATGGTTCAGTGATGGACTTGGCAGTGCTGGGTTAACAGTTGAACTTGATCTTAAAGCTCTCCTACAACCTAAATTATTCTATGATTCTACCCTTTTGTCCAACACACTTAACTAGCCTGCATTTTCCCAAGACTTCCCTCACAGTGAAGCACAAGCCCACACTTTCTCAGCACACCAAAAGCTCAGTTGCTAAAACATCAAAACAATGGAAAGGAATAGACTCACACACCTGCACTGGAAAACACTGGCTACACCAAACTTCTCTGTGAAAGGCATCAGTGTTGAGGCTTCCTACACCAGGCACATAATTAGCTCAATGTAAATACCGTCAGAGAAAACTTAACTGTGATCTCACACCTTCCTCCAACCCTGAGAGAATAAAAGAAGGGATTTCTGATGTTTTATAGGGATTCTACAGGACTTGGCCACTTTGAGTTAATATAGAGAAGTGCAGGACTCTCATTCAGTAAAAAGATGCAAGATTCTGAAATCTTAACATGCAGCTTGGCAAAATGAAAAGTTTGCTACATGTAAATAAGCAGAATCAGTGTTCTCAGTGCTTTCCAGTCCCTTCTGCTTTTTTATGATGAAGGTGAAAATAAATTATTAATAAATGCCTCTGCAACTATTCAACATGTGTTAGTACACAAATAGAAGCTGTTGTGGATCTTGAAAGGATTTGAGGAATATTGTTGCACAACCATCAGCTCTGAACTCCACAGACACCAAAAGCCCCATTCAATTCCCAGCCCTGCAATAAAGAACCTGACACCCCTCAACCTTTGCAAACCTTAGACAGCGTTCTCCAAGACACCCAGCCCTACTAACCATGATCCAGGGACTCAAAAGCAGCACCCTGGGCACCTCTGACACTGCAAATGCTGCACACAGTAAGCCTGTCTGAGATCATCAGACCACAGCCCGAGAAGCCTCAGACCAAGGCATTTCATTCAAGTTTGGTGGAAATTTACTAATATAATCATATGTCACTGAAAGGTGTAACTTACTAGAAAATGTTGCTTTCAGCAAGTACATGGTTTTTGACTTACAAGAAATATACCTTCCTTAGGAAATCTCCACCCTTTGTAGAGATACAAAGTCTTTTTTATACAGTAAATGACTTTCCTCCCCATTCCAGAGGATTTTAATCATTCATATACACATTAATAGACAAGCACACATGATGAAGATACTGTTATTACAGCACAAATACATCTTTTCAGATTAGCTTGCATCACTCAGTTTATGTTGAGGGAAAAAACTGTTCACAACAAAAGCACTTGTTTTGGGAATAGAGAATTGTACCAGCAAGCCATTCATACTGTAATTTCCTTAAAATATTTCTGGTGTGAAACAGGGCCTGCACTCACAGAACGGTTTGGATTGGAAGGGACCTTAAAAATCATCTAGTTCCAATCCCCCTGCCATGGGTGGGGACATCTTTCTCTATCCCAGGTTGCCCCAAGCCCCGTCCAACCTGGGCTTGAACAGCTCCAGGGATGGGACAGCCACAGCTTCTCTGGGCAACGTGTTCCGGGGCCTCACCCTCACTCATATTTGCAGTAACTTTAAAAACAATACTTTTGTAGGTTTGTTAAGTCCTATTCTGTCATTTCCACAAACAACACTTCCCCCAAGTACACACATCAGTGCACTTGGCGACTTGCTAGAAGATCACAGCATGAGCACACAGTGAAGCCCCTGCAATCACACCTTGTGCCAGCCAGATACAGCCACCATGAGCATGTTAGAATGTGCTGCAATCACACTTTCACTTTTACACACCCACCACCTCCAGGGTGCCTATCTGTCTTCGTGGGCACTGGACTTTGTTCTTTCAGGGTAACAAAAAACAGGTAACTAACCAGCTATACAAGAGAAAAGAATTAATGTACTATCCAAGAAAAAAAGATTAGCCAACAGCAGTATCTCAGGACTTACACAAAAAAGAAAGGCTATCCCGTAAAGAAATTTTGTGAAGTACTGTGTATTTCATCCAGAAGAGTAAAGAAGCCTTAGTATGGTGCATTTCTCTCTTTTCCTTTCAATTTTTTTAAGGATAAAGGAATCCCAAAATGCGCTCTAGCTTGCATGCCATCTGTCCTGCATAATTTTGGGTGGGAGGGAAAAAGCAGAACAAGCCCTTAAAAATGTAGTCTCCACATCACAACAGGAAAAAGTGAAGGATACAAGAGCTGCTCACAAGCTATAAAAAAAGTAATGCCAGCACCCTGAGTTGGAAGACAGGAATGGCATCAGACAAATCCTCAAACTCCAATTTGCAGTGCTGCACTCTCCACCACAATTCCCCACAGCTATACAATCCATCAGAGCTGCTTGTTTCACTGCTAAGCTCTCTCCCATGCTTTTGCTTATGTTTCTTTCTCCTTATACACATTCTCTGTACAGATTTTCCATCTCTCGCCTTTCAAACAATACATCCTCCCCACACCCATTTTCCTTCTCTCCCCTTCCAAACACTGTGTCTTCTTGACGTGGCCTTTCCATGTTTTATCCTCCAGAGCATTCATGCAATCACCCCAACTGATCTACTGACAGGACCCTTCACTTCCAGCCTGTTTCTCCTCCACCAACTCTGTGCCTCTACATATTCCCTCTACCCACTAAACACCCAACCCAACCCTTCCTATCCTCTATCCCAAATAATTTCATCTACCTCCCCATCTCCTGTGCACCCAGCCCTTCCACAGAGCCCCAAACTTTCTCACACACCTGCTCCAGTCCCTCACACATTTACTCCATCACACTCACAGCACCACTCTCATCCTGCACAGCTCTTTTCTCCTATTCATCTCAGCATCCCCCACTCCATTTCTGCCTCACCCTGCACAGCACACTCTTCTTCTCCCTATGCATTGCCTCTCCCATTTCCACTCTGCAGCACTAGCTCCCACATGCACCATCCATATCCCTTCTTTGTACAACACAGTTTTCCACAGTCTGTCCCTCACACCTCTTTGCAAAGCACCATTTTCCTTATACGTTGTCCTTATCTCCCAGCACAGTGTCCTTATCTCCCCTACACATTGTCCTCACTCCTCCATGCAGCATCCCCATAACCCCACCCTCTCGCACAGCATCTCCCAGTCTCTTTCCCACACTGCCCACAGTTCCCTCACCCCCATGCCCTATCCCTGAACTCATAGAATCATACAATCAATTAGGCTGGAAAAGACCACTGAGATCACTGAGTCCAATCCATGACTGAATATCACCTTGTCAACCAGACCATGTCCACTGAGTGCCATGTCCAGTCTTCCCTTAAACACCTCCAGGAACAGTGACTCCACCACTGCCCTGGGCAGTCCATTCCAATGCCTAATCATCCCTTCCATGAGGAAATTCTTTCTAATGTCCAATCCAAACCTCCCCCGGCACAGCCGAAGACTATGTCCCCTTGTCCTGCCACTTGTTCCCTGGGAGCAGAGCCCGACCCCCACCTGGCTCCACCCTCCTGTCAAGGAGTTGTAGAGTGGTAAGGTCTCCCCTGAGCCTCCTCTTCTCCAGGCTAAACAACCCCAGACTTGTGCTCCAGACCCTTCCGCAGCTCCCTTCCCTTCTCCGGATGTGGTCCAACCCCTCAATGTCTTTTCCGAACTGAGGGGCCCAGAACTGGACACAGCACTCGAGGTGTGGTCTCACCAGTGCCCAGTACAGGGGGACGATCAGTTCACTGGTCCTGTTGGACACACTATTCCCGACAGAGGCCAGGATGCCACTGATCTTCTTACCCACCTGGGCACGCCGTGGGCTCACGTTCCGCCGCTGTCGATCAGCACCCCCAGGTCCTTTTCCACTGGGTCCCTCATCCCTGCGCCCTGTCCCTAATCCCACACCGCTCACAGCCCCTTCCCCTGTCCACGCCTCTTCCAGCATCCTTTCCCTTCTGCCATGCCCCCCATCCCCGCAACACCCTCTCTCCATACACCGCCCGTTATTCCCGCACCCCGTTCCCTGTGTGCCCCCGGNGAGCGCGGCAGCCTCCGCCACCCCGCCCGCTCTCGCGAGGCTTCGCCCGCCGCTCCCGCCCCGCCGGAGCGCTCCGCCCTCACCGCCCTCACCGCCCGCCCGGCCGCGCTTTTGCAGGGGAGCGGCTGCTCTGCGGCTCCTGCTCGCCCCCCAGCACCTCGTTCCAGCCCTCTGGCATGGGCAGGGCCGCCTTCCCCCAGTCCAGGCTGCTCAAAGCCCCGTCCGGCCTGGCCCTGAATATTCCCAGGGATGCGGCATCCGCAGCTTCTCTGGGCAATCTGTGCCAGGGCCTCAGCACCCTATGGGCATCAGTCAAATTCGTTAATCAAATATGTTCAATCATTCTGTAATGCTGCGATGAAAGTTTTTGAAGCCTAATGAATTTATTTCCTTAAAGCACTTTGAGCCCTGCCTGACAAGGGCAGCGTAACATTGAAGTCTGGTGCTTTGGAGCTCTTGTTTATTATTGTAGAATCACAGATTGGTTTGGGTTGGAAGGGATCATCTAGTTCCTATCCCTGTCTTGGACAAGGACACTTTCCACTATCCCAGGTTGTTGCAAGCCCCATCCAGACTGGCCTTGAACACTCCCAGGCATGGGGCAGCCACAGCTGCTCTGGGCACCCTGTGCCACGGCCTCAGCATGGTCACAGTAAAGAGTTTTTTGCTAGTATTTAATCTAAACCTACTGTCTCTCACTCTGAATCCATTCCTCCCTGTCCTGTCACTACATGCCCTTGTAAGTTGTCTCTCTCCGTCTTTCTTGTAGGGTCCTTTCAGGTACTGGAAGGCCACAATTAGGTCACCCCAAAGCCTTCTCCTTCCCAGGCGGAACAATCCCCGTTCTCCCAGGCTTTCCACATAGGAGAGATGCTCCATCCCTCTAATTGTCTTGGTGGTCTCCTCTGGACTTGATCCAAGGGGTCGATGTCCTCAATGATTCATAGAATCACTGAATCTAAGAACTCAGTTTTCATCCAAGCTTTTGCTCATTTTAGCACTCAACCCACGTGTCGCAAATCAGCACCATAACACAGATGGGAAGGAAGCTGAGCAGAATAGCTGCTGTAGCTGGATGTTTGTATAGACTTCCATCTGTTGGCTTTTGAAATGCACAATTAATGCAGAAGCGGAAATTTTCACCATATAAAACTCAATACTGTCAGAATCTTCCACCCAGTAACTCAGATACTGCCAGGTATCGGGTACAGACCTCCACAAACGGACAGGTACAAGGTACCAAATGACTTGCACGTATAGAGGCACTCTGGGGCACACACTAAAGCAATATCATTCTACCCAGAAAGCTGAGCATCTTATAGGCCTGAAATTATGTCATATGCCTAAAAATTTTAAGGTTCTGAGCTTTTGGAAAGGAAAATAGCAATATCATAATGGAGATTGTACCACTATGTACACAGTTCGTCTTCTTTCTTTTTATTCTGTTCTCAGAAGTGTATTTGCTAAAATAAGAATGCTGGGTCTCTCCAGATTCCTTCTGCTTCTGAAGGTTATTTCCTTCCTGAAGTTCCTCCTGCTGATGATGAGGTAATGAGTGTCACAGTAGCCAAGCATGATCTCACAAAATTATACACTGTGTAGATAATATCAGGGGAAAATTATATTCCTGATAAACAATGTTTGATAGTCTCTGACAGAGGCCAGCACGAACACAAGAAACCCTGCAGTGAGCCATTTTGAAATACCTTTCCATTAAAAAGTTTCTTCTTACCTGACTTAGGTGGCGACTAATGTAGTCCTGTCCCATGAGGACCTAGGTTTTATATCCATTTGAAAATTGCTGGTGCTTCAGTTAAGTGTTGCAAGACTTTTCTGTGAGTCCCAAACAAGTTCTGAGTGTTTCGCTTCGAATGTGAGCAGCAGAGGGCCCTTGTGAGAGCATAAGATACAGCTCCTGTCCAAAGAAAGAATCTCATTTAATGTCACACTGAAGAAGGATGTGTGTTCTAATTTTTATTTTCTTATAAGGTGAGGTTAATGATGATGAAATAAAACAGGTTCCCAGTCCAGAAGACATCAGTCTTTGCCTCCCACTCATGAAACCTTTCATATACAATACCTCTTAAATATTTCAAACATTTCCATAAGGCGATTTTCTACCAGCCAAAATATAAGTAATTTTTCAGCTCTGTAAGTTCTTTGCACTTTCTGCTTGCTAGAGGAGATTAACTAAACTTTTTTTGACCTATAGCATTGAGCCTGCTGAATGAATAACCCATGGGTCGGTTCATTTAGGCTAAAAAATAACAACCTGTTAGTAAATTGTTCTAAGCTTGAGAGCAAGAGCTGGTCATTTAAAAATTTGTACTGACAAAGCTCCTTTCCCTGCATTATTTTGCCCTTTTAGTTAAGAGGAGGAAAGGACCTGTTTTCCATTTCACCTATTCATATTTAATACCTCTTATTTTCACTCCTTATTGTGCCAAAAAATGGCGATCAGGATGTCTGTTAGCCCAGACTGACCAATTTCCTTCCTGCTGTGCCTCCAAAAACATCAAATACAATCCACCTGTGGGTGTATGGTTATTCAGTTGTTGAGGTTTCAAAGAGAGGAACTGTTCTCATTTGCTTGAAAATTATATTTTTTTCCTACTGCTCTTATAACATCAGGAAGAATGCAAATGGGGTGTACAAATCCAGACTGGAGTGTGAGGGAATCCTCCCCTGCTCCTGCAAATGTTGTGCAGCACCACAGGGAATATTCCAGGGCAAGCTGATGACACGTTGCTGTACTTCCATAAGAATGGATCCTTCTCTATAAACATAAAGATTGGAAGCAGATATTTCAGTATCATATGATAGAAAAGCCAGAGCCTATGTGGCTTTTTGGTTGTAACTCAACTTTCTGGGCCCTGAGTTTCCCAGCACACCAGCCTGCATGGGAAATGTTTCCATGTGGGGAGAACAAAACTTAATCCCTTAATTTGATCATCTTCTGTGAGCATCCTCAGCTCTCTGGCATTTCAGCTGGAATTGTTCCTCTTAAAATCATGCCTAAGAGCGTTGATGAAGTCACTCAAGAAGTTTGAAAATGCACAAAACTTGAGGCAAAAGACAAGCAGAGGAAGCCTTTTTTGGTTTTGGACCAAAAAGTCCAAGATAAGGCATAAACTATGCACTCAACCTGAAAATGTACACTTTGGTGATGAAGTCATAGGGTTACTAGATAGAGGGGTGGAAAAAGGGATTTCGAAATGAATTAACCTTATAAGGTTATAGCAACTGGAAACAACTTTTTTTTGCCTGTGTCAGTCCGAGCTGTAGCATTTGGCTACACTGGTGATGGACACGAGGGGGCACCCAAGGAAATGAAATCGTCGAGGAGCTGCAATGCTCCCGAAGTTCAGGCTGATTTTCCATCTGGTTTTTTGGTTTTTTTTTTTCGCGGTCTGTGTATTTTGTAATTATTTCCTCACATGGTTTTCATGACGGTCATCAATGAATGGTAATTGAAAAAGCTTTGAGGGGGAACATTGTGAGAAGAAAAGATTTTGGTATCTACTAAATCACATCATTGCTGTCCAGTGATAGCAACTTGATGGCTGAGCTTGATTCCTGAGAATGTGACAGAGACCCCATAGCTTTCCCAGTTACCTTCCCAGGATTTGTGCCTGGTACAATTCTTAGTACATGAGGACAGCAGAAAGCACAAATTCTGTCGCTTAGAAAATCTGCTGAGAAATTAGCAGAGGAAAAGTCCAAAGAGATAGAGTACAAAGATCCAGAAGCTATTACCACTTGAGGAAGTCTCTCATCAGCTGGAAGCTGTGAGCAGCTATTTTGCTCTGAACATCTGCCCCTGCCAACACACCACTTGAAGATGCATGACTGATCAGTGGGTGCTTTTAAGAAGGATGTAAGCAAGGCAAAAATAAATGTGCCCTCCTAGTTTCTAGCAATCTGCAGCTTAAGGATTCACCAGCTGAAAGCTCATACCCGCTAGCAGACTTTTTATTTCTTTAATCAATTTTTTATCTGTGTATGCTTTCAGGAACTACAACATCTGGTGCTTTGAAGTGTGTCACAATATAGTTGGGTAGCAAGTGAAAAAGTTTAAAAATGGCCCAAACATTTCACTTGGCAATCCTGAGTCCTTGTGCTGTAGTCAGTGGTGAAGAGTTGCTCCCGTCACACCTCTTTCATGTCAGTTGGGATTTTTCACTCCTGTTTTATAGCTTCCCTCAATCATGATCACTTCACAAGAGCAACTCTTTCTCCAGATAAGTAGTGTAATGCTAATCAGACTTTTGCAACACAAAATAATCTGTTCAGGGAGCCGTTTGAATGGAAACTCTTTTTAGTGAAACAGTGGTTATGTTCTGCACTGAATAACTGCAGGCCTCCATCACTTGGGGATATAATCACAGGCAAATACTCCTGTAAACAGGCAACTCTGCTTCTCTGCAGCTCTTGTATTCTGAAATTTATTTTTTAAAACATTAATGAATTCATCACTCACCATCAGAGAACCATTCCAGTCAGCCAACTGCCTGTTTGAGCAACTGTTGCATAAGGAAATTGAACTGAAATGAGGAAATTGCTGGTTACAGGTCTCGTTTTTGTGTGCACATTTGACACTTTGATGCAAATATATCTTCTATATAGCCTAAAAATTAGGTCTTCACTAAATATGGATATCCATGTGCAAGGGTAAAAAAACAGGGACTTGACACTGCATGGTTCTGGATCCTCAAACACAGAAGCAAACCACAGATCTTACAGAGAGTTCTATTGTTTTCCCAAATTGGAAACAGAAAGCCAGAAATTCAGACTAAATTAGTTAGAAACATATCAAAAAGTAAATATGAGCCTCCTTTAGCTCGGAAGAATAAGTTTGAAAAAGTAGCTGTGCAATGGTTCATTATCTGCCTTAGCATCAAGGTAAATTCAATGCAGTAAATTCAGTGCAGTTAAAAGCTATATATACTATAAACTGTGTAAAGTACCTAAGATAGTGCTGACCGTTTATAAATTATACCTGGCAATTTACAAATAGGATTAGGAGAAAAGACAGCCACTTAAACAGGAATTCACTAGCGTTGGATCAGGACATTAAAAATGCTGCTGTCACCAGGCAGTATTAATAAATCAACTCTCTTTATTTGCTTTTCTTAGGCAGAAGTCTGCCATAATCAGAATGAGTGTGCCAGCATTGAAGAAGAGTATGTCAGTCAAGTGTTATTGAAGGCCATGAAATGTCTATGTGTCAACACAGACTCAAAAGTGTGTATTTTTCATTGCCATGAGTCGTTTGGCCACCAGGGACTCCCTGCAGCCTGAAATCTGCAGAGGTAAGAGAGAACTTTGCTGCAGCCTCACTCAAGCCTCTGCTTTTGCCAGCGTGGAAGAGAGGCTGGAAGCAGGGTAAGGAACACAGCGTCCTCCTTCACACAGCCCTTTAGTACTGGGGAAAGTTATGATGGAGCAAGCAGCTTGGATAACTACAGGCTGGCCTGTGGGTGAGGCCAGTTCTCTCCTGTTTGGGTCATAGAGGACATCAAAGAATTGTCCTTCCAATGAGCCGTGTGTCATTGCCTGCTTTTCTGACAGGAGAGCCTCAAATATGCCAAAGCTGGATCCAAGTGCCAAAGAAACCATCAGTCAAAACTGCAAGTTGCTGTCTACTGTCTAAAGCTATGAGCAGGCTAAATAAAAACACCATCAGGCTTAAAGAAGTCACAGTGTAATAATTTCCTGTCACTGGAGAATTTTCAAGAATTTGGCGGATTTCCTAGTTTGAATTAGTTGAATAAATTAGACAAGTAACATTTTTCAGAGGGCAGACATAAAAATGTCTTGAGTAAATCAAGCTGTTTCATACCAATAATTTGAATCAGCCTAAATTATAAAAAAAATAAGAAGACGAAGAAAAGAAAATCACTTATGCTTTCTCTAAGTGTGGAGTTTTCAAAGGGAAAATCTGCCACAATTTTCAAAATGAGACATTTATCACCAACTCAGGTCTCAGTGAGTGCATTTTAAAAAAAATATAAATTAGTTTAAGATAAAAATTTTAGTGCTGTGCAAGCACTTCTTTCCTTCCCCATTCTTACCCCAGGGTAGGAAGTTTCTTAAACAGGATCCATCCCCAAAGAGATAATCATCTTGCCATTTCTTCAGAAAAAAGGCCACATCCACAGCACAAAGGGGGAATGCTGTCACTACAGCTGTGCCAATCTCTGCTTTGCTCAGAAAGGGCTGGGATCATCTCTCTCCTCTGTATTTTACAGTTCACCTTGTTTCATTGGGAATTGGGAGCCACAGAACTGATGGTGTGAGTGAGGGATGGGTGTGGAATTTAACACTTCCTTGGGAGGATCAGTTGGTTCACATCTCTTGGCTCTCTGTTTCCAGGTGCTGCAGATTCAGGCTGCCACCTGTCCCCATTAAAATCACAATTTTGAGTTGTTCTTCTTCCCCATTTCATGAGTTAAACACGTATTTTTTTTCAGTAAATTAAAAGTTGGAATCTGATATAACAATATGCCAGTAAGATCTGGAGCCTTTGGCTTGCCCTTCCATTGTCTGTGCTTCAATCAGTCAGCTCACACCAAGATTATAAAAAACCTGACCCAGGAGTTTACAGTCTGAAGCCCAAATTGAACAGAGCAGTCAGCAGATTATGTATTCGACCAAACAATGAGGTCTTCAGTCCCTTTTTGAACCAGTTTTCATTACAGGGGTTATGTTTGCATCATATTGCTGAGAATTACACAAAACCATTATTTTTGAAATGAGTACAGAAGATAACAATGTTGTCAATAATGCAAGTTGTTAGTAAAGTGTGTATATTTATAGCAGCATGAGAAGAATTTCAGGGAACTCTTAGCATGTTCAATTCCACATCTACATGCATGCAGCATTTCAGAAAATGTAAACTTTAACTACTAAATGTTTTCCTTTGAAAGGGAAAGCTAGAAGAAGATGTTCCCATACATTTTTACCTATGATATTTTACATACATAAAGCCCCTACTGAAAGGGCCTTTATAAATGATGTCAGTAGAAAGGATGTCCAAAAAAAGAATAAAATTATAGTGTTGGCATTTCTAACAAATAAACTATCTTCCCTTCCTAGTTTATCCCATGCTAAACAGTAACTGTGGAACTTTCTTCCTAATAAAGCTTTAGAGCTACTACCATGACTTCTCACCCATGCTACAGAAATACTATCCAGATGACCAAAGGTTTTGTAATGCAGCAAGCTGCAACAAATATCCAGCTGAAACAGCAATTTAGTGGACTCGGAGCAAAAACAAACAATTTTTATGGCATAAATTATGAGGAGCCTTTCCCAATATATACAGTGACTAATAATCATCAGCCTGTACAACGACACTTTAGCCACTCCCTCTGTGGTCACCTTTCATTTGCAACCATTGTGTCTGCTAAAAACAAGAGGAGAAATTGCAGTTTAAAAGTGAGATTTTATCAGCTTTCCCAGACAGAACCAGATTGGGAAAGAAGAGAAAAAGAAAACTTCCTCTCATAGTTGAAGGAGTAAATGAGCAACTAATAAACATTCTAATTTAATAAGTGCACATATCCTGCTAACAAATTTTCTTTTGAATAACAGAACTGAAAGGTTGATGGGGTGTTTTAGGTTTGGTTTGATTTTTTCCAAAGAGTAAAAGTAAATCCGTCAATTAAATTATAGCAATAATGAAAAAAAAATTGAGCAATGTGCACATAAAGTTTAAGCTGGGAAATCACAAGGCAAATATTCATTTTCCAGTTCAGAAATAAAGTCCTAACCTGCCGACTTATGTTCCCTCCACACTATTTTTCACTCAGTGAAAACAGCACTGGCCTGCATTGACAATTCTCTTGAAAAGCCCATGAACCTTGAACAGCATTGCTGAAATCCTGCATTTCTGCTGTAACAAGCCTGGCAGCCCAGACAGAGCTGCTGTAACTGGCTCTAGACACGTATTCTCCACATCCACAGAGCTTTGCTTTCCTGTACTGACATGGGGGGATGCTGACACACAGCACCCATGTGGGCACAGCTTACCCTGGGTCCCCTGCATGTCTTCATCAGCTCAATTCATCCAGCAAGTTCTGTGATTGAAGGTGAGACTTTTCAGCCAAACTCCTCTGCAGATGAGCTCATAGTGCACATTCTGGGGTACCAGGCCATGGCCTCTTCCCTTCTGCACCTCTGCCCTCCTGCACCAAGGTCCATGAACAACTACCTCTGCACTAGGGGGTCTGGGAGGGAAAGCCAGGGTGTCATCTAACTCCATGCATTTCCACGGGGTAGCTCATGCATTGTTTTCAACCTGTTATTTGCCAGAGGAGCACACCCATCAGAGTTTTCCACCATCTACAACACTGCCACTTTGGCCTGTCACCATCACATAATCCCCCCTAAGTGACATTTCCTCCAGGGTGTAAGAGGCTTTGTACTAGATACGATCCTGAGAGACCAAAATGACAAAAACTAGCCAGCCCTGAGGAGGTCTGGGAGAGAGCACAGTGCTGATCACGACATTCACAGATATAACACCGTGCAGCTGTCGAGTCTTCTGGGAAAACTTCATCAGAATGGGAATCTTAATGTAAACAAATGACTACTTCTGGACTCTTCCAGCCCAGCAGGCCAGAACGGGTAAATATCTATTATCTCAGCATTCCAGCAACTATTAGAAATACACAGATAGGTTTCAATCATGCTTAATAATTAACTGTAAGGAAGGGAGTTTCAGGTATTGTGTTAATCAACAGGTGCTAAAGGAATATGACCACCTTCAGAGGCAAAGTTCGGCATGGCAGACGATTTTTTCCATGACACATACTAGAAAGCACAGAAACACAATCAGCAGGGCCATTTTCTTGCTTCAAGACTCAATATTTGAACAAATTAATCACTTGATACATGCTTCAGATATTCCTACGCTAAAACTAGATTATAAGTCATATGTATGAAATCCACTCCTGCCCTATAAGCTGCCTGTGACAGCTTTTTCCAAATACTGACCTAGAGAATGTCTGGTATGTTCAGACTGATCTAAGAAGTCTGGATTTTATATTCATTATCCCAATTTACAAGCATATGTCACACAAATGGACTTGTCTCAGCGCTGGTTTCAGGAACTAAGGAAAATGCAGCCACAGAAAAAGCTTTGCTGGTCCATTAGCTGAAGAAACTAGATTTCATCAGATGTGTATACTTCCAGTGCCTAGTAAAGAGAGAACATGAATTTTTCTGGCAGCATCTGAGTACAAAATAAAGAGTTAATGACTGAAACTGTTAAATATGTACTATTCATTAGTACATGCAGGGAGAAGTGTAGAAAAGAGCTGTTATAGGTGCTCTAATGACCAAGATAAGGGTCTAAGATTCAGGAAAGCTGGATATAATTGCAGGCTCTGACACAGACTTTCTTTATGACCTTGGGCTACTCACCAGATACTGCCAGTCCCAAGTTACTCAGCTATACAATAAAGATATGTTTAATTAAAGCCCCTTACTCTATTTTGGTTGGTTCTCCTATATCGTTATGCAGAGATATGGACCAAGAGGGAGATTTCTTTGACCATGAAGGAAGGGAGGGATGAGGTGTAAAAATCCTCTCAAAGATGAATGTGACTTGATCCAAGAAACAAAGCAAAGCACAGCTCTGGCAATCCTTGGGGCCAAAAGAGAGGCTTCATCCATGCTGGTGGCAGAGATGGAGCTGGGGTACAGGGGTTACTGTTGGCAGCATTAGCACTGTAGGGATAACGGACCCACCTGGGAGGAGGGTGTAGGTTTTACTATCAAAGCCAAACTCATTTCTTTTAACTTAAATCAGAGCTCCAATAATCTGCACCAGAAAAACAGCTGGTTCTGAAACCAAAATAGCTGCTTAGTCAAGGGCATATTCCAGGGCTTGAATCATCTTTAGCAAAGGAGAGGGGGCTCAGTGTTAGAGAGTTTGACACGGAGCATGGGAAAAGCTAACTGACCTTTATGGAGAATGTCAGCACAGGGAACCAAGGCTTAATCCTCAGAAAGCCCTGAGGTATCACTCTCATCAATGCCAGGAAATTTGTGCCCCTCTGAACAGGCAGGCACACTTACCAACAGAGCATGCAGGTCCAGATGCTGTGTGTGCCTTGATTATTGCATAATATTACCAAATAGGATTTTTTTTAAAACCTTTAAAATGCCCTGCTCAAACCAATCCAGCTTCATTTTCCAGAGGTCAGTAAAAGGACCAGCTCATTTCTTTGATGTAAATATTAACTGAGTCTGTTTAATCTGCTCTCTCACAGAATCACTTCTTTCCCAAAGAGAGTAAAATGATTTGTTGTTTGCCAAACTGGAATATCATCACTAGAGCATGAATTGAGTGAATTGATCTGGGATAGCTCAGGAAGTACTTTTAAAAAGTGCAGTATCAACAGCTTTGCCTTGTAAGGGTGAGAAGCCCTTGACATACATAGATCTCCAAATTTCCTATAAACCTACTTGCTTCCTTGTAAAACATTTTAATTCTCTTAACAAAACCACTAAGCCTTTATGGGGATGCCTTGGTGACTTGCCTTTTTAACTCCATCTCCCTTCTGCTGTTTCTTTTCCAGGTAAGAGCAAGCCAAGAATTACAGAGTTCTCTGGTTTGCTGCTGTCATCCTTGGACACTGCCACTGTTGGGGACCAGCTCCTGCATTTCGCTCACCACCACAAATGCCATTGCATTGAGAATTATTGACATTGCCACCGAGGGGGCTATAGTTGTGTGAGTATAAATAAACACAGTGCTAGGAAAAGACACTCAAGGATAAATAGCAAAGGTAGTGCATTGTGTGAGACCAAAATAACTCCATGCTGTTCACTGACAGTACCTTCTGCTGGCTGTGGTGTACTGGCTGTTTCCAGACAGGGTCCTTGTCTTCTCCCAAAAGGCAATAAGCATGTGTGGCTTCATAAGCCATGGGGTTTCTCTCTGTCCCTCCAAGGTGGTGACACTGAGAAGCTGGGACTCACTTGTAAGTACACTGTGAGTAGCAGTGTCAATATCCAACATCTGCCAACATTCTCAGAGCTGTGAAGATTGCAGGTAAAATCACCAACACCTGTATGGACTCCTCTCTCTCCCTCCCTTGCAGTCACAAGGTCTCTTCAGCAGCCCCCTCTGGCAGGGCCAATTTGGGGGTTTCACCCATGCTCTGTACCCCCAAGGGGGCTTATGGATGGCACAAGGGAACTAAAACATACAAATGATCTCACTGAGAGGCAGAAGCATGACAGAAGGATTTGGGCTAAGTCAATTGCTGTATGTTCCCTGAATGTATCTCACCAGTTTGGGTGAGAAGGGTGCTTGGGACTATGAGGGGAGAGAAAGATGCAACAGGTCCATAATGTCCATGTTTTGATGCAGTAGGGAGCTTGAGTGAGAGCCAGGGGTCTGTTCTACAGTTGAATACCAATTAAATACCAATTTGATCCTAGACTAATGAGTATTGAAAAAGCCACACTCCTGGCATGTGACTCCATTGATATTAACTCATCAAGGACAAGCTTGGCTTGAATAATACCTCAGGTGAGAACCACAGAGAAGTATTTTGTCAAAGTACAATACATAGACAAGTTCCTAATCTTTAGTAGAACTGACAAAGATTCACACTTAGAACTCATTTGAAAGCTGAAAATATGTTTTGGCATTTATAATGGTGTTTGTAAATGTCCTCTTAGCACTTGAATTACGTTATTTTACTCTACAAAGTTACTATTCCATTGATTCATTTTTTCTTTGTTTGTTCTATTTTAAAGTAGAACATTATGGAGAAATCCAGAACTCAAAGCCAATTCATCTGTTTTGCTCACCCTGGTACACTGATGTTTATTTTGAAAGGAATCTTTTAATGATATTTTCCAATTACAAAATAATAAAGACAATTCTTACCCTGCATTAGTTATTGTATTACATATAAGCCTTTTTAAGTAGTAAATTACTCATCATATTAAAGCTAGATTCCTGGATTTTTACCTGACTTCTCTGCTTTGCTACCAACCTTCTGCTCAGTGTAGCACATCAGTTTTCCCTTTGAAGAGAATGTCCCCTCTTGAGTAGTATTCTAGTCACAACAGTCAGGTATTTCAGACTGTGAAGGGAAGGTCAAAAATTAAAAAAAGAATATAGTTCTACTCATGCCAAGGGGATAGTAACACAGTGATAAAGCGCTGTTTGGAAATGAAATTAGAATAGCACAGAAAGCAATTATTTTAATGGAGATATGCTCTCAGCTGGGTTTCTCACCTTCCTGTAGTCACACAACTTTCTGCTCAAAAATTAAACCTGGGACATTTGGATTGTCAGCAGCCAATAGTTCAGACTCAACATTAAGAAGAAGTACTGCTCTTCAAAGAGATGATCTAAATTGTCTATTTCATTTCTAAACGGCAAATGCAACTTTGTCCTGCTTAAAGTTACATCCTCACTATAAAGTTAAGCTCAGTTCTTATTGGGTTTTGCTGCACCAGATTTCATCATCCACAGAGGTGGTTCAGAAATACTGGGAGTTTTGCTCCAGGACATTCATGGCTTCATGTACTCAGCAGGGGATGCAGTGTCTTGCTTGTCCAGATACACATCTGCTGCTTCAGGCCTGGAAAATCTGTTCGTGCTTCCAGCCAGAAGTCTCCAGAGGATTAAGCGGCCTCCAGCAAAACTCTTCTGCAATAGTGTTGAAATAAAAAATGTTAACATGTCCAAAACACTGATTAAACCCAAATTAATCCTGAAGTAGTTATGGCAGCCCTTCTGTGCGTATGAACCTGCTGAACCAGCAACTGTGCAACATCTGAAGCAGCAGCTATTCAGAGACAAAAGAAGCATAACAAGATATCCAAGGTCTGCTTGGGGTATGTTTCAGAGAGCTTGTCTGCTGGCAACTCCTAAATGTAAGTCCTTCACTGCACTCTGCTGCCATCGTACCTCTGCCAACTCAGTGAGACAAGAACAGATCCATTATCAGCTGCCACACTTGATCTCATGTTAATGTAAGTTCACTTTCAGAGAGGCTTCAGCCCACCCCAGACTCTTATTTGATCTGTCAGGGACTCATGAAGTCCTTCACCAACACCTTGAGTGAGCAATAGGACTCAGGACAGGAAGTGCTGCAGTACCTACAGCACACCTGGAGGGTGGCAGATTAGAGTGGAGCAGCAGAGAGTGCTGCTTAAACCCTGTAATCCTCACAACCACAGGTTAGAGACCTTCCTGGCAGCTCTGGTTCCTGGACCACTACTGCTACCGCCCTCTCATTTAGATTCCCACGTTGCATGGGTGATTTGGGGGCTCTGTGGCATTTAGGACATGCTACATTCAATGTTACACAGTTTAAGGCACATTTCCAGTGAATTCAGGAGTGGAATTTTCTTGGTCTTCCTTTCACTACTAATGTACCTGTAGAAGCCCTTGCTGCTGCTCTTCCCATCATCAGCTCAAGCCCAGTTTTGTCTTTCTTAATCCCATCCTGTGCAGTTCTGCACTGCTCCTCGATTGCCTGTCCTTGCTTACCCTGGAATGTGTTTTCTTTATATGTGTGAGTTAGTCAGTAGTTCTCTGTACACCCTGGCCTCATGGACTGCCTGCTTAACCTCCTGCCTGACAGCAGGGATCATTCTAGGGCTTTGAGGAGATGGCCCTTGAAGACCACCCACCCTAAACATCCCTTCACTCTTCACAGCAATATCCCATGACAAGCTGCTTGCTAGTTTCCTGAACAAACCGGAGGCTGGTGTTCTGGGCCCAGGGTCATATTTCTGCTATTCACCTATCTCTGATTTCTCATGACCTTAAATTTCACCACTTCTTGGTCTCTCCAAGGCTGCCATTGACCATCACAACCCCAATCATTTCTTCCTTGTTTGTGAGTAGCAAATCAATCAGAGCATCCCCCTACTCAGCATGGCCAACACCTGTGTCAAGAAATCATTCCTGACCCACTCCAGAAGTCTGGATTTCTTGGTCTACTGTGTTTCCTGCTCAGCAGATTTTAGACCAGTCGGTAAATCTCACAAAAGCCAGAGCTTGAAACAGTGACACTTCTTCCACTACTGAGAGAAGGCTTCATCTATTTTGTCTTCTTGGCCAGGTGATCTGTAGCAAATGCTTACCACGATGTCACCTGTGCTGGCCTTCCCTCTGCTCCTGGCCATCACACAGTCCATAGAAGAATTCAGTGTATCTGGGCTGCTCCTCCCTGTGAAGAGAATAACTGCCTTTCACATCTCATCCTCCTCCTTCTAAAATGCACATATCCACCGCTCACAGCACTTCAGCTGCTAGAGCTCTTACAGCTTCTAGGTACGAAGGAGCAATGGGTGGGTCAGTCCCCAGGTCTGCAATACTGTGAATACTGTGTCTCCCAATCCAGTCAATACAGAGATCCAGGCACCATCTCGAGATGACTTGCTGAAACACCTAAATTAGATGGTGCACCTTCATCTCTTGATTATTACTCTGAAAAATGATAATAATAGCCTTGGGGCAAGGCTTTAATCCACAATCCCCACACATCCCATTATAGTTACAAACACGTCATGCATACTGTGTCAGGTTCAGAAGAAAGAATAACTCTTCTTTTCCAATGCAGTAAAGACAAATGAACAATGCAAGCCCTCTCTCAAAGATCTAGTTTCCATTTCCTTCACAAAGTCAAGGACTTCCCTGCTTGCCCAGAGATGGTTGTGGTTGATGTGCTTTTGTTGGCTTCAGACAGGAGAGAGAAAAGGAAGGAGTCACACAGAGTGGAACCCATTTGAGGTCAGACCTTGTCAGGACCAGCAGACTTGAGAATTTGTGTCTAGAAATGACTTGTTTGTGTTTGTTTCTGCTGTATTCAAGGAAATCGGAAAAGACTGTTTATTCTTCTGTAAATAAACAAGATCACAGGGAGAAATAAGCTACATTTGTATGAGCAGTGTCTCTTCCAAATAGAAAGGCTGTGACAGGTGACAGCATACTTACAGCCTATTTCTTGAGCCTTAGTATGATCTCTTTCACATGGAAGAAGAATTAGGGTAAGAACATCTTGAAATTCTTCAAATTGCAGTTTAGTTGTCTTTCCTTCAAGCTGTAAAAATCTCACTGCAGGTTTTACAATACAGTTTGAGCCACAGGAGCTGTAACTAGTTTGTGGTGCTTCCAGTGCAGTTTCTTTAAAAGATTAAGGTCTTAGTCCCAGCCACCACAGGAGCACATATCAGCAGCATTTGGAAGCAGGAAAATCCAGAAAGGAAATCCAGATTTTAAGGAAATCCAGACTGACAACCTCTCTTCCTGCAGCAAATCACTGCCTGATCCAGTTTCCAGTTTGACTGCTGTTCTTTCCCGCAGTACACCTGCAGGTAAAAAGGCAATGCAAGCAACACACCCATTCCCAGGTGAGGAGCAAGTGAAGTGATGCTGCAGCTGTGTCTGTACAAAGGAGCTGCTACTGGTCCTCCTTGAGTGGAGGATGGTTGGTGGGTTGGTTGGTGGGTTGGCTGGTGGGTTGGTGGGTTGGTGGATTGGTGGGTTGGTGGGTGGGTTGGTGGGTTGGTGGGTTGGTGGGTTGGTGGGTTGGTGGATTGGTGGGTTGGTTGGTTGGTTGGTTGGTTGGTGGGTTGGTTGGTCGGTTGGTGGG
>VZTZ01002942.1:0-58564 GCA_013400955.1 Drymodes brunneopygia | reverse complement strand
TGGTTCGTTGGTTGGTGGATTGGTGGGTTGGTGGGTTGGTTGGTTGGTGGGTTGGTTGGTTGGTTGGTTGGTGGGTTGGTGGGTGGGTTGGTTGGTTCGTTGGTTGGTGGATTGGTGGGTTGGTGGGTTGGTTGGTTGGTGGGTTGGTGCAGCTTTGGCTTTGAGAGGGTATGGTAGACAAACCACAGAATAAACAGGAGTAATAAGAAGCATCTTCAGAGCTCTGTCAAAGAGTGCTTTGTCTATCTGTGAGGGGAACTAAATGGATGAGCCAAAAAATGTTTTACCCCCCAGGCAGCGAGGAAACACTGGTGGGATCAGGAAACACAATGGCATCTTTAACTGCTGCAGCACCCAGTGAGTCCTCATTTGTAGTGACAAACAGCCACATTCCACAACACATACAGAAGTGTTAGTTCACTGGTCTCACTAGAGCTTAGCACTACTGAAATGCCTCTATGATCCCAAGCGAAAAGGGACAAACCCTGTGATTTTGCTGATGAAATGCTGGTTTTGGCCTGTGCAGAAAAATGTGCTGTTCAGACTGTCTTGGTATTCCATGTACATCTGGTACTGGCCCCTGACAGGACAAGAACAGTCTGAAACAGAGAGACTGGAGACAGGGAACCTGCAGGACCTCCAGGTCCTGCCATGCTGGCTCACAGAGAACCTGCTGAGCACAATGGGTGCTGCCTTCATAGGTTGTTGCTCCAAACCCACCTGCAATACATGTAAAATGGACTTGAGCTCACTTTACTTCTTTCCATACCTCAAGACACCCAGCTACACATCATGGTCACCCCAAATCCAGCTGCCTTCCCTTGCTACACTGCCCCCTTTTTCACAGCTGCAAAGTCTGAAACTGCCAAGGACAGAGTTTCCTTAATTAATCATTAGGCAGACTTTGTTTTTTTCTTTTCTCTGTCTCTTTTTCCATTTCTGAGTTGTGAAGTTTCCTGCCAATGTTCTGCTTGGAACGAATTTCTGCAACAGAGCCATATAACTTCTGAAAATAGATACTTACACTGGGAAGCCTGACACACCCTCTATGGAGCCTGTGAGTGGCAGAACCATAATCAAAAGAGAGTCAAGACACTAGGCCGTGCTAGCAGCATTCAATTAGGCTCTGAGCAAAGCAGCCCTAAGAGAAGAAAGTAAATGGGAACTCTGTGAAGGCCCCCAGGCTCTTTTCATCACTCAGAGGCATTTCAGTTTGCTCTCTTTAGGGTGACGCTAGCTCAGGCGAGTTATTCCAATATAGCTGGTGCCTTGAAAAATAAAAATTCTCGGAAACAGACAACTGTCGTGATTTCCTGATATGAAACTCCGTGCAAAACCTATGGGAAAAAGAAGCCAGAAGTCATATGATATGTCTGAGCTCTGCCTATCATTAGCAAGGGTGGATTTTTCAGGATAAAATTCTCCTGGGCCAAATAACAGGAGAGTGATAAATAAAGCTTGTCAACTGCCCTTTCTGACTCACTCTCTCCTGCTCAAGGGTGACTCACTGTCATGTGTGAAAGGCTGCCAGGTCTTGCTTACATGCTGAAACAAGCATGGGTTCTCTGTGTTGGACACTCATAACCTCAGAAAAAGCAGGCGCTTGCTGCTGAGAAGGCAACCCTGGAAAGGACTCTGCTGACTAAAGGACCTGAACTTCAAGGTATTTCTCAACCCTTTCTGAAAAGTTCAAGGTTGTTGTTAGATTACCACAGAAAACTTAGATGCAAAGCCATGGCAGAGGGCTTGACTGGTGAGTGCAGTGTTTTAAACCACGGCTCACTGGGACCATGAGGTTTTACCCAGGTGACTCCTATGCAGTGAGCCAGACAGCAAGTTCTAGGTGCAGACAGAAGTAGCCGAGACCATGCCTGGTCCAGGGATGCCTTTTGCCCAAAGAAAATGGCATGAAAAAAGCAGTCCCTTGTTGCTCACTGTTTCATGGTGCTGCTCCCCCGAGGAACCTGTGAGAAACCTGTCTTGAATCTGTGGAGGGGCAACCAAAGCACACTGAACATCATCTCTGCCTGTGAGCAGCTCATTGACTGTTCCTGAGCAGCACCAGCAGCTGCTCAGCACTCCCTCCTCTCTGCAGTGACAAGGCCCTTGCAGGTAAGTGGCCATGCACAAAAAGCTTGTTTGCACCCAGGAGCTTTGCTGCCTACGTGAGTGTGTGCTCCACCCTTTGGTCTCCTCCTGTCATCCCGGGCCCACCACTGGCCAAGAGCGCAACTCTGTGAAATCTCTGCCCCAGGCACTAATAACCAATCCCAGTTATTAGCACATACCACAGTCTGCACTGCCCTGCAGACAGGTGGCAAAGGACACCTTGCCCTTGTACTCTTTCCAAGGCTCCATGCACCGTCTGTTGCCGTGCCGTGACAAAGCAAGGTGCTTTTGCCAGGACAAGCACGCTGGGATGTCAACCCACAGATCCCAGAGGGCCCTGTGATGCAGACAGAGGGACACAGCTACACCTGTCCTTTAGCACACAGAGGACTCCTAGGGCAGGAACTGACAGGTTTCTCCCAGGACTAAGAGGGGAAGATATGCTGTAACCTCCCTCAGCTTTGGGTATAGGCCAACATCTTGCTGCATCACGTAGGGAAACCGTGCTGCCACAGGGCAGTGATACCACAGCTGCCTCCTGTGTGTTCTGCCAGGCATGCACCATCCAGGAGTCACCTGTGCAGCTGGGAAAGACAGATGCACATGCTCTGACCCAGAAAAATTGCAGCTAAAGCCCCATCTTAAGGTCTTGCCACCATTTTTCAGATCATTTGATCGCTAACCTGTCTGCCCAAAATGAAGGTATAACCTAGAAATGTTAATTTTTAATAGAATCACAGAATGGTTTGGGTTGGAAGGGACCTTAAAGAACATCTGGTTCCAACTCCCCTGCCAAGGGCAAGGACACCTTGCACTAGACCAGGTTGCTCAGAAAATAATGAGTGTACCATCATTTATATGAAGAAGATACAGAAGCCACATACAGTTCTAAATACATCTTTTATATTTATTCTCCTCTGATTTCCATCCCCAAAAATTTCCAGGAGGTTATATTTAAATATTTTTGCTGTGTACCAGAATGGATGTCTAATGAAAAGCTTAAAGAGAAGCTGCAGGCCACAACAGCCTCATCCAATGGTAAAAGGACTCACCTGACACATGGAAAACAAGCCTAGGACACAATGCTACTTAGGCATTAATATCACATGTGCCAGTCTAAGTGAGGAGAGACTAAGTATTAGTGAACCTGCACTGCAAGTGTCTGTCTCGATAAGGCAGTGCAGGGCCATCCCACAGAAGTGATCCAGTCCCTGGACTATTGGTTACTCCAGAAGCAGCACATTTCTCATTATAATTGTGCTGTAAATTTTCATCCTTTTAAAAACTGAACCACATATTGCAAAGGCAAAATAATTGTATTCTTCTTATCCAGTATTCATATATTTTGCTGAAAAACTTCCAAACTGGCACTAATGTGTCAAATTTCTCCTCTTAGCAATGATGAAATATTACATCTCTGGTTTTCTTCCACTGTTTAGTCACCCATTATTTTTCCATTGATTCTTATCAGCTATGGCCAAGTCAGGATTTCATCCTAAATTTTCCTTGCTAAAATTTCCATGCTAACATTTTAATACTTGTCAGGTACAGATAGTTTTATAAGTAGAATAGCCATAATTAAGGTTAATTCTATCAAAAAAAGAAAGATAGGAAAGGAACTAAAAAAAGAAGTGAACACAATATATTAGAGATTCTGGAGCAGCTTCCTTCAAAAGCAAAATTTCACCAATTTTTTGGTGGTACTAAGTCATGTCTCCTGTTGTTTTGCTAACTCTTTAACAGGTTGACATTGAAATCAATAATCATATTCATCTGGAGGTCTCAAAGTAGTTCTCAGAATCAGCCAGAAAAATAATCTTCTCAGAAATGGCCCAATGAAGGCATTAAGATGAAGGACCAGAAATTACAGCCCAGATCTCCAGTCACTCAGCCCAGTCTCTTGTGTGTCAAACTCCCCCAGCTCTGACAAATGAGTTGGGCATCTTAGGCTGCAATTTCAAAGTGATTTACTGAGCAAAGTGAAACCATGCTGTCACACAGACACCACTGCTGCGAGCTGCTCTGAGTGCAGTCACCTTCTGCCATTCTCCCACTGCACAGTTCTCCCACTGCTCAGCCTTCCTCTGGGGGTTTCTCAGGGTGGCAGACTGAAGTCATTTGTCAGGATAGAGAAACCACTCCTTATTCATCCTTATTCTTGTTCTTCTCTTCCCCTCCATTGTCCCACGGGGTGTGCTCATCCAGGATTTCAACTCGCTACAATGAGCTCCAGTGATGCCCGCCCTGTTAGAAAACATCGTGTTAATCTGCTTGACGCAACGAAGGAAAGAAAAACAGGAGAGAGGGGTGCAGGTTTGTAATGTTTCCTAGGTAAACCAGCAAAGAACCTTGCCTCCTTTAGCTGAGAATGTCTGCTCTGTCCCAGGGGAAAACAAATAGCTGTGCTTGTACCCTCAGCACCTTGAAAACCCATCGCGTTCCTGTCTGGAGCGAGCATGCACACGTCATGGACTGCAGACATCCCAGTGAAGCTCCCTGAGAGTTTGGTTCCTTTGCATACCAATTACATGACTCTGTGCATAATGTATAAAGCCAGGATGCTCAGGATGCACCCAAACGATCCCAGAGCATGCACAAAACAATTACAGGAGCGTTTGCAGCAAATTTCACACTCTCAAGAAATACCAGACTCGCTGGTCATGTGCTGTAGACACAGCCAAAGATTTTGCATGTGCAGTGCTGTAGCATTCATGAAGGCAATTCTTAATTTCTCATTTCCAGGCAAAATAAGACTTAAGTCTTAAAGGGAGCTTTCCATACACTTCAACAGAGCAAAACTGATTTACTGGTAACTCAATAGTCCTGATTTATTGCATTTAAAAGTACTGCAATGATACTGCTCTTAACCACAGGTGGATGGGAAATGGAATTCCTCTCCTATGGCAGACCCAGGCTTGAAAGATTTTGTGTTTATCATGAATCAGGAGAAAAGGTTCTATTTCTATTACCATCAAAATTGCATATTTAAAGTACAATGCTGTAACAAAATTACTGCTTTGGAATAAAGTATATTAGTAATGTCTGATCAGAACATTATTAAAAACTAAAAGTCAAGAAGACTGAAGAAGTTGGAATGAATCATGAGCAAAGAAACAAATCCTTTTTTGATTTTCAGAAGTTTTGATTAATTTCTGCTCCAGCATATGTTAATGCATATTTCCTTTCCACAGAAAACTTATGATTTTTAATAAAGCATTACAATTGGTGGTAGGTGCTTTGCCATCAGATAACCAAGACAACTATCTCTGCAAGCTTCAGGCTCTCTCAGGCCTCTCAGAACCTACACTCCTGTTCCTCCTGTGCAGACCAAATCCTCAGTCCAGTGGCCCCTCTCCCAGTGAGAAACATTTAGGTTTTATCCTTCCTCATAGCACTACCAAATGGACCAGTGAACATTTGAAAGCACTGGTTTTTTTAAAGGTATGCAGACACATGAGGCCAGAAACAGAGTGAGCTCAGACAGATTCCATCTTGCTGAACTCTGACCAGTTTGGCGTAGTCCTGGCTAGACTCTAACCTGAGATCACCACCCAGTTTCCCTCAATAATCAATGGAAAGAGACTGATGGGATGAGTCACCCTGTGGGGGTTTCTATCACATACATCTGTCTCAAGAGGCAACAATTCACCCTCTGGCTGATCTTTATTCCACAGTGGCTGTTGAGGCAGCTGATGGCATGGTCTGACTGGACAGAGAGTGTTTGGGCAGCTGCAGGTAGACAAGATGATCCCCACCCTGAATGACTGCATTATTATCACAGAAAATATCACTACCAAATACCAACTCATGGCATCTCACTTTCAAGTGACTGCTTGCCAATTAAAAAAACAAAATCTGGCTTTTCACTCCTATGCAATATTTGTCATACCTGGCACAAGCTGAATCAACTCCCAATAAATCTGATCTCTAACAAAGTCTGTTCTTGAAAAGATAGCTTCACTGGGGCTGTTGGGTATCCTTGGAACTGAACCCACAATTCCCCTCTTTCAAGGAAAAGCTTCCCAGTTTATGAAGTAGAAAGTGTAATTTGGGCCCAGATGTTCTGTACTGATCTGCTGATGCCCTGCTACACGGTGAGTCTCACAAGTGGCTGATGGAGCTGTATGTGGCAGGCCAGAGGAGCTTGCTGACATCTAGAAATGTCACCAAGGGCAATGGAAATGAAAGACTGTAAAACTTCTTACCTACAGAGATGAAACTATGAGGCCAATGATGAGAAGAAATCTATAGAGCAGACTTCCCAGAGGGACCTCAGGCTGTGGTGGGAACTTTCTGGAGTCCAAGAGCCACCAAGGGATTGAAACTCCCCAGCTTAGGGCTCCAAGGGGAAAAGGTTTGGGCTGAAGGGCAAAGAGATGGTATTTTACAGGGACACCTAGGCCCTGGAGGTAAAATTTTATTCTATGCACTCTGCCCTACAAATAAACTACTGGGGGAACCAGAAAAGGAAAGGAGCATTTGGGTGTATGAGCGAGGGAGGGACATGCTCTGGGCTGACACTCAGTCACACCCTCTGTTTATCTTTGTGACTTTCTTACCTCAAAGAAGCTCCGATCTTTGTGCAATGATGTTTTTCTCCTAAGGCAGCGAACAAGAGCACAAAATTAATAGCAGCAGTCGTCCTTTCAGTCCTCTGAACAGAGCATTGAATATGACTCATGGGGCTATGCCAAGCTGGCAGTCCACCAGGGCAATAAAGTTGTTGCTGGTAGATCCTCATTAACAGCACGCGGAGACCCACTGTCCGAGAGAAAGACGGGGCTTCTGCGTTGCCTCAGAAGAAGAAAATGCAAAATATTGTATGGCTGAGTTAATTAAATCCGACAGAGAACAAAGCTGGTTGTGATGAGCAGGCGAGGCTCCCCTGCTATGCAATCTAGACTGAGCTCTCTGCAGGGGCCCCTCAAAAGTGGTCAGCGCTGATCTAACCCAGTTCCCACTGAAGTCAATAAAAAAACTCTTCCTGACATCACTGGAGGAGCAACCAGCAGAGTTACTGGGAGCACAAAGCCAGGACAACGCTGAGACAATAAACTTGAAAACCAGGAAGGAGGTGCCTGATGTATCTCCAAGAAGAAATGTAAAACATGCCCAAGAACAACAAAGGGCCTTTGTTAAAGAAGCAGCAATTTGCCCAGTGGAAGCCTGAGAGATGCTGTCGCCACCCACTTGAGCCCAAGACGGTCACACAAAGCCAAATGACTGTCCATCATGGAAGTGGCCATTAAGCAGAGGGTGATGCACACATCCCAGCAGCCACTCAGTTCTCCTGGAGATGGAAATTTGACTAAAGGACCTGAACTTCAAGGTTCTCACCCTCATGGAAATGCAAGCACATTTTCCCTGCTAACCTATAGATCCCCACAGGTCTGGCCTGGTCCTGCCAGATGCACAGGAAAGCCTGTCTGCCCATCAGCTCGCCAGCTCCTATGTGTCCCTTATCTTCCTGATAACATCAAGTGGTCCAGACCTTGAGGGGAACCCCAGCTGCCATCACCCCAGAAATATCAATGCAGAGCAGTCCATGAAAATAACTTTCAGCCCTTTAGCTCTATTTACCATCCCTGGACTTCTATTTACTGATGTTTTGATCAAGAAAATCATGTATTTCCATACCTGGCTCCCACCAGCCACAATCCTGCTGATACTTCATGTTTATACAAGGAAAAAGAGGCCTGACTCGGCATGCACAGCATGGCCCTTTGCCAAAGAAAACTCCCAAAACAACTCCAGTGATTTTGGTTCCCTATGGATTCTGGTAAAGCACAGCATTCTGTCTTCAGAGGACCAGAGAGGAGAAATCTAAAGTGACCCCAGGTTCCTAAACCTAAATATGAAACCCAGATTCACCTTTTAACATTATACAGCTCATGTGGTGTCTAAGGTCCTAGTTTAGCAGGGAAACCTATGTAGAAGCCAGGAAATAACACTAATAATTAGAGACAAAGAAGGCCAGGGGTCCTCACCCTTCTTTATCCCAGTGCTTTCTTCCCTGAGGTGAAAAGTAAAGTAAAGTGTCCTAAAATAAGTATTGAACTAGAAGGCACCTCCCATGTCTAGGGCACAGTTGCTAATTAGGAAAATACAGAAAAGGGTCAGGAAAACACCCTGGAGCAACAAGCTTCAGGACAGGACTTGTAAGAAATTTGAAGGAGTGAGCAAAAAGCATCATGGCTTCTAGTAACATAGCAATATTTATTTTAGAATTGACATAGCAATATTGATTTCTCAGAGCTGTGAAGGGGATGGGGTCAGTTCATACATAAAAGAAAGAGGAGGCCAGCACAGCCCTGTTTGCCCCATTGATGCAGCTTTGGGAACACTCTGTATTTTTCCCATCGTGACAAATGCCCATAAGGAAACTGGCACTACAGAAAGGTTGCACAATCCTCATAACTTAAAAGGAGAAAGCCAGACACACCTATTCCTTCCGTAGCATTGGAGGCACAAAAGGACTAATGCTAACATATACAAATAACAGGTCTGCAGGGACTCTCAAATTCCAGTCTGGAATAGTGTCAAGGTAGGATTTTAATGCTGCATTTTACAAATCATGTAAGTGTTTAAGCTGAAGATGATCTCCACCTAAGCATCCCTTTCTACAATTTCAGAGAAAACACTTCTGTGAAACATCAGTAGTTTCACATGAACACATATATATTTGGCAGATCTGGCAGAGAAAGCATTTTACCAACACAGTGTAAGATTTCATTAAAATGTTGCTATGGTGAATTGGAATGAAAAGCAACAGCTTCAACACCACCATGAACCCATAGCTGGGTTATAAGGAAATATAGTAAAACTGGGGGTGATACACCATCAAGAGTGTCTCAGCTTTTTAATCTAAATATTTTTCATGTTAAAAAAATAACTCATCAAAAGTAACCTTCCCCACAGTTTCCACTTCATCCAAACCCATGTGTGCTCAAAAAATTCCTAACCATCTTATAATTAAGAGTGTTAACCAGTTCTGTCCTTTAGCTCTTGTACTTGACTGTTCATATAATGGTCTGGGAGGACCCAGATAACATTTAAGGCTGGAATGAGTCAGCCTGGAAAAGATTATGTTTATATAATTGCAGCATGGTATGGGAAGTGCCCTATATTATAACAGGCTCAGCATTAGCCTAACTCTGAAGGCAGCTGTAGTCAGCCACCCTGCTATGAGTAAGTCAGTGAGCCCTCTCCTCACACAGCACCTGCCTTACATCATGAAGGCTTTTAAAACACAGCTCTTTTCCAGCCTTTGTGTTCCCACAGCCTGGACACCAACATCCCAACCCAACCCAGCCTCCAACCCCCACTGTGATGGAAATATTCAAGAACACAGTTTCACTCTCATGCTGGTGGTTTTTCCCCTCTGGATCTCTTGCTTGTCTCAATCATTCCCATTCACCAGGCACCAGGAGTGGCTGGGGAGGCAGCAGAGCTAACTGGCTGTTTTATCCAGCTGCATCCAGCTCCTGAATCCCAGTTATTGCAATAAGTTCCTCCAACTGATTCTGATAAGCACAGACATTAGGGCCACCCAATAAGTAATGAAATGCTGTCATGACCCTCCCTGTCCAACCAGAGAGGAGGTTGACTCTGCTCATCAGGATTTGGGAGCAAGAATTTGGCAGAGAAGGCTGCTCCCACAGTGCCTGGTGAAGAGCTGATGTGTCAGGATGCTGAAGAAACATACTCTTAATTCTGTGGTACCTTGTGGTATGGGACACACTAAAATGGAAGCCCTGGTGGGACAGCAATTTCAGCTCCCCTTTGACTCCAGAGTTTCACGGGTTCCATTCTCCTCTTGCTTACAAAGAAACCCAGGTTCCCCCACCCCAGCCAGGAGCAAGGCTGCCTGGAGCTGTGTTGCAGGAAGGCAGCTGCAACAATGTTTGTGGCTCCTCTGGGGGACTGGCAGCAGTTTCACACCAACTGACTGGAAGTTCTCATGAAACTGCTCTGAGAGGATCCCAAGGGACTGGAGTGCTGTGTGGGGACTGCTCCTTTGTATTGCCAGGGAAAGGAAACAATGTGTGAGGAAAAGGTCCCTAACACTAGTACAGTGTATGATCTCTCAGCCATTACATTTTCCTTCCATTAACCATTTTTCTCTGGTGCCTCATTGCTGGCCAGGGTTAAACCACACCATCCTCATCACCTGTTAAAAATCCCCTTTTTCTTGTCCTCATCATTCCCTTAGTTTTTCCCCCTTTTCAAACACCCTCTCATCCTCTCCTGCCTTCTTCAGGTTCTTTCTTAAATCTCACTACCAGTTTGTCTCCCATTGCAGCCCATGGCTAGAACCATCACTGCTGAACAGTGGTTGGTCTCCACCACTCTGAAATAGCCATGCACCACCTTCCCCACTCACAGGTGAGATCCTACACTTGTAACGCCCAAGCACAGCCTCTTCTTACCTCTACTCCCTGCACTTGCTGCCCTTCAGGTACATGGTCTCCCTTCCTTGCTAGACTTGTCTTTATACTGCCTCAGACTTGGCATAAGAGAAAATTTCTGCAGGCATAAATGGCAACCAGCAGGTACCCAACGATTTGCTTTCAAGACTGAGCTGAGTGGAAGTGGAAGGGGTAAGATTCAGGGCTGCACTGATTTTTGCCCTGCTGACTTTCATGTTGAGCCCATTAAAGTTTTCTGCTCCATGTATTCAGCAACATTTCTGCATACCAGGGCTAGAGCTTTCCAGTCTGGTATCCAGAGCTCTGCTGCAATTCTTTGTGGCCAAATCAGTTGTCAGCAGCTCACCAGCAACACTTGTGGAGTTGGTTATGAGATGAGACAGAGCTGCAGGAAGATCAGGACACTTCTCTGTCTCATGGTCCCATAGGTCTTCGTGACTCCTTGGCTCACAAGACATTTATTGTCCTGGGCATTCACTTGTGTCATGCAACAGAGACCTTGACCCTGGGCTGCTGAGGCCCCTGGCGTGGCCAGAGTGCCCAGAAGGGACTGGTTTGCTTGGCACTGGGCATGTGGTGCTGCTGTGCCATGCCTTGCCTAAGGATGAGGGTACAGCACACCTTGGAAAGGCCCTGGACACCCCTAACCTCACCAACACATCTTCTCTAAAATATCACAGTCCTTTTTAAAACAAAAAAACCGACTGTGTTTTCAGGGAAGGGGCCCTGGACAGTAGGGATGCAGAGAGAGTGACTATTCCTGGGAAGTAAGTGTGGATTTTAGGCACCTAAACCACCATGAAGGGATCCCTCTGGAACATGGCTGGGTTCAGAGGCTTCCAGGGCAGCTGGGCAGTGCTGGGGCCAGACAGTCTTTCTTGCCCCACACAGCCTGTAAGCTGCATGGCCACAGCCCGTCAGGCTGCTGTCTTTGATCCTGCCTCGCTCATGAGCCCTTGCTGAAGCCAGATGAAAGCCCTGGGGGCAGGGATCCCCAGGGCTGGCTTTGTCACCCAGCCTGGAGCTGTGGGCCTGGCTCTGCCAGAGTCACCACTTACTGCTCCTCAGAAAGGCCCACGGAGCCCTTTTGGGACCTCTAAACAGGAGCGGCCGACACCGCAAGCCTGTATTTTAAACCAATTCAGATCAAACACTAAGGAAATTCCAACCCAAAGAGCTTTCTGTTTCCTCTGCTTCCCCTGTAATCCACCCGACTGTCTGCTGGTTCCTGGGAGTGCTGCTGGCCTAAAAGCTGCCTCTTCTCACACGCAGGAGAGTTGGTTTTATCTGCCCTTCCTTGATGGGCTCCAGCTCTAAGGCTTCCTACCCAACCCTTCCTTAATAAATTAGAACAATTACTCTGGGCTTCTCAAGGATAATTGCTAATAAAATTCAGCAGATTTCCCCCAAAAGACATGAAAGGGTTGGAAGCAGAACCAGAAACTAAAGGAGAAAGAAAATGCAGGACAGAAATAATAGCCCTTGTTCCATTCATGTCTCATCCACCGCTGGTGAGTTTTTGTTCTTAGAGTCACACATTTCAGAGATGAATCCTCCCAAGCTGTCTCCAGTGGGGAAATGCCTCATGCTCACTGCTTTGGAAAACCGGTTGGTTGTTTTAAAAGTTAGTTTACAAGATCTTTCTAAATCTAGAAAAAGCTCATTAAAGCCTCAGGCTTGGATTTACAAAGAATCAGCAGGGCATCAACAAAAGGCAAAGTCACAAGGAGCAAAAGATGTGCAGATTCATCCTGACTTTCTCTGACAGGAACCCCTTACAATATTTTATTTTCCAAAGAGAGTTTAATGCACAGAAGCAATGAATTCTGAAGCCTGGATGGGCTTAGGTGTTCCCTTGAGAGACTGTGGACTCTGACTTGCCTACAAGTATCAGTGGTTTAGGTTCAAGACAGCTGAGGAGCTATTCAGACCATCAGGTCTGGCTCGTTATGGACAAAATTAGACCCAACAGATGAGTTAAGCCTCTCAAATAGGCAGCCCAAGTAGCAGGACACCCCAAACACACCAACGAGGAGCAGGAATAACCAGCCTTGTTTTCTGTGTTGTTGGGTTATCACACTGGGCCTGCAAGAAGAGCTGCTGGAGGACTGCACAGCGTTGGATGTGCCTGTCATATGTGGACATGAGGCTGATAAAGGACTAGGTGGGTCCCCAAGCCCTGTCTCCACGTAATCTGTCTTGTCGGGGAGCAAATTACAGGCATCACTAACGAGGAACTTGAAGAGGTACTGGCATGTCTTGCCTCCAGTCTGTCTCTCCTTGTGGCACATTGCCAGCACTACACAGGGAAGCAAAAGAGCCTCTGAAATTAAATTATATCTGGGAGGAAGGGGGAGGAGTTTTCTTCCTGAGCTGGCCACCAGCAACAGCCCTGAGCATGGGATTTATGTGGGACAGATAGAGGAAAACAGATGACGAGGCAATCTTCTTTCACATTTGCCCAAATACATCAGCATATCACAAACCCAAGGATTCTTATCACAAGAGTAATTTTATGTCATTCTGATTCTATTTTGTAGTTATGAAATCCCTTTCACAAGCTCTCAGAACTCCACCTTAGAAACACAGTCATTGCCTGCCCCCACTACTTCCTAGTGGAAGACCATTCCCAACTTTTAAAGGAGGGGAAAGACAGTCCTTGATACATTTGATTTGAAATATAGCACATATAAGTTTGTAATTACACCATGTGGACAAAAAGAAATGGGAGGTCTTGAATAGGGAAAGAAGATGTAATACCAGACAGCTCTTTACAGCATGACAAATATCCCCCTGCTTCTCCAATTCAGCTAAGACACTAAAACAATTAAAGTTGAAATTCAACATTAATTAAACCTAAAACTGCCTTTTGTAATTTTATTTTCCTTACTTGTATTTATACTTCAGTAGATCAATATCCTGAATTCCTGCTTCTGCATGGTAAGTGCCTGTTCTTTAATCTTCTCTTAACACTCCATTCAGATAATCCTGACAAGCAAGCACTTCCCTTCAGGGATGGTAATGAATCTAAATAAAGCCCTATTGTAGAAAAGGACAGTACTCAGTATATGTTTCCCACCAATAGGCAGGACTCACTTTGAGAGCACTGCATGGCACAATGCACTGAAAAGTCTCATTTGGCAGGGTTTATCCAGTAGCTTATAGCAGATCCCTACTAACCAGAGGTCCCTTGATCCAGGAAACATTACCCTATATTGCAAAAGGTCTGGACTCCCCTTTGTTTCAGTCTGTTGCTGCATTTGCCACACCAGTCAATGACAGAGTGAGGTGTCCTGACCCATGGCGTGGCCTCCTTGTCCTTTACCAGCCAAGAGAGAGGGAATGCTTTTGTGAACTGCAGCCCAGAGCACCTCAGCTGAGTCTGTGACCTTTGTGTACTGAGCTGCACTGATGGTTTTCTTTATTTGTAAATTGTTCCTCAAGCAATGAAAGAAACACCTGTAAATCTATGGATGTAGAACAAATCAATTCCTTCTAGAAACTAATCCTCCAACGCTCTATTCTTCAATCCAGATAAATCTGCCTGTCTTTATATCAAGGCTTCATGAACTGTGAAGCAAGTAATCATTAAGTGTTTTAAGAAAATGGTGAATCAATTCCAGAAACTATTACAGACTCCAGAAAATCACAGAAGTTTGTTACAATCAGGGCTTGCAATTCTGAAGTGCTGTCTCCCAAGGCACATAACCCTCTAGCACAGCAGCTCCTGATCTGTTCCCCTGGCATCCCCACTTCCACTCTGCCAGGCAGCAAATGTGGTCACACACCCTGACTTGGGAACTGCTTTCCTAGCACTTACTTCTCATGCTGTAACATGTTTCTAGCACCTAAGAGTCATCAGAACCTGCTTTGCAAAGTATTTAGAAATGAAGTCTTAAAGCAATGTCACCCACAGCACAAATTAACACCCAGCAGACTCAGTTGTGACTATTTGCTGCTCTGTTTTGCAGGCAGAAATGGCTGGATGCTAATGTTAGTCCTGGGAAAGGGCTTTAAGGGATGGTCATTTGGTCCAGGGGACTCACATAGGTTTAACATCAGTGGTAGTAGAAGTTATTTATTCAAATTGCAGCATCAGCTTTTGCACCCAGATTATTTGGCAGCCCCATTGCAGCAGGACTGGACCCAGCCACCATCTTGAACAGGAGATTGTGGTGATGCCACAGCACATGGACAACAGAACTCAACACTCAGGGAAGGGCTGGGGCAAAGCAGGCTTCAAACCCTGCCAGAAAATCCCAGTCAGAGGAGCCCATGTTCTGGAGAGCATGGAGGACAGGGAGATGGGAGACATCAACAGTGAGACCAAGCAGTATCCCATATATCCCAATATAGCAAGCAGTTCCTGCTCATAAGCAGAATCCCTCTGATTCTGACCCGAAAGACTGATCTATGATTCCAGATTTGCTGAGGCAAGCTCTGTGTACTTACACTCCTCATGTACTCACAGAATCAAGGATCTGCATTCCTTTTCCAGGTAATTCCAGGGCAATTTTTTCCAGGTGAAAAAGGCAGGTAGAAGAGCAGGGCCATAAGGAACTCATCTGATTTCTCATTCCTAAGTGGAAGGTGGAATGGTCACTGTGAAGTTTCCAGATTTGCAGATAGAGACACCACCAGATCATTATGAGAAAGAACAAAGTCTCTGCTCAAGGGCTGCATTATACCAAATATTAGCAGAATGGCTGAGACCTATTTGTAGCAAGCACTCCACCCCACACTCAGACCTTGAAGGTTTTTAGAGAATTCCTGACAGTCCAATAAACGTGCTGAAGAGTGGATTGAGCTGGGTATTACCAGAGCTATTTCCAAGAAACATATTTTCTGCACTTCACCTTCCTTTAGGTAACAGAATAGGAAGCTTTCAAACAGGTGATAGAATTATTTCTTTGTATATGTTCAGGAACATGAAATCAATATTGTTTCCCACTGAACTGCACAGCTGAGAGATTTTAAACATCTAATACTTTCTATTCTGCTTCTCAATCAGAAGAAAGGTCCCTCCACATCCAGCTACACACACAAAATTCTCAAAATGAACTCTTCATTACCTACCTCATACCAGCTACAAAAGGTAATGTGATGTGAGTCATTAATTTCTTTCAAAAGCAGACCAGCATCTGAAAGCATACAGAGGAGAAAAACAGTGTTTCCTCAAAAAACTGGTAGTGTCAGCAGAAACAGCAGTCTAAATTGTAGAGGCAATGCCTTGCTGATGTGAAATACCAGCAATTACTCACATTTTACATCATCCAACGTCACGTATTCATGTTGTATCCACTTGGAGAGCCTATGCAATTTTCCTCCTTTGTCAGCCAGCCTTCTCTCAGGGAGCCTGGCACTGCAATCCTCTTGGAAGATGCTGGTGATTGACCAATAAATAACATTCAAGGGCACAGTGCTCATTCCGGCCTGAGAATATTGTATGCTCTCTTCATTGCACTCAGTTTCAAAGGGACAGGCAGTGAAATGTGCTTGGCAGGTATCCTGAACTAACTTTCAACTGTTAGAACTACAAACCAGGCTGGGGGTGTTGAGAGAAACAGGACGTTTCACCTCTAACGTTGTGTCTGAAGTTGCTCTTTTAGTTGTTAATATAATAAATTGCGACTGTATTATTTAGATCAAAGAGGTTTTAAGTAATGGATGAAAGTCAGCTATACCATGTTGTGAATTTATAAAATTAATAAAAATAATAATTTAATCTTTGAAGTGCCTTACACAGATGAATTAATTACCTCATAATACTCTTTGGAGTAGATGAGAATTACTACCTTGTTGTGAGCGATCTGGAAACAGCAACAAAGATGCTGAATGACTTTTACCAAAGTCAGACCAGGCTAGTGCCTGAGCTAGCATTCAACACCAGGCATGTCTGGCTCTGTTTTTGTGTTCAGACCACTCATCCACCCTGTTGAAATGTCAGCTGGCTTCCTGCTTCGTGCGCTTTGTTCAGACATGATCCTCAGACAATGGGTGAAAATATTCCCACACAAATGATCTTGTTTCTTTTTGAGCTAGGCTAGTCAAATTGAAATACCTCTTTAATGTCTTAACACGCATTTCCTGAGAGAGAGCATTTTTTCCTTCCCTGAGGTTTTCCTCAGCTGCTGGATTGGAGCTGAAATACAGAGTATGAACATGCAGCAGTATGATTTTAAATTACTAGCAGCACTACGAAGAGGTCAACCTCCCAGAACATGAAGATATATCTATTTTGACCTCTAGCTGACACTAATAAAATATTTGGGTTGTGGTGAAGCCAATGTGAGATGCTGCTTTCAAGAACACAGAAGCAAAGAACAAAGGGGTTTCCGGGGGTCCTCTTGCTCTGCCTCCTGCCCCTTATACCCTGTGACACGTAAACCCTTCCAGCAGTGTCTCAAGTGGCTTTAGGAAAATATCAGATGCAAACTGCTCCATTCCAGAGCTCTTCTTTGGCATCACTGAGGGAAGACCAGGCAGAGGCCACCACAGAGCCTGCACCTCTCCCTGGAGAGCTGCCAGGCAGAGTCAGCAGCGTTCCCAAGCCCAGGGGAGAAGTTGGCTGAAGCTGCTGAGACACAGAGCATGAAAGGTGTCAGCTGTAGCTGTGTGACCAGGACAGAGGTGAACAGCCTGGCTCCAGCTGGACAAAAGCTTGGAAAGTGCCCAGCAGGGCAGGAGGCAGCAGCAGGCAGCTTGTGAGAGACCTGCTGCTGCCACATTCCACCTGCTCCCTGCCCCTGAGAAAAGGGCAAGGGGGGATAGTTTGGGTGGGTTTTTGTTGTTTGGGTTTTTTCCCCCCAGTGCTTTAAAAGGCCTCATAATGGCCTAATCCACACCTGCCACAGACATTCAAAGCAGGGTTAGGTGCACCTTGTCCCCTGCAGAGCTGTGGTTTCCCTGAAGGTCTGCAGTCCTCCAGTGCCCATCACTGCAGAGTCACACACCACACCAGGGAGCATCACTCCATGGACCTGTGAACACCTGGGGTGGCATTTGGCCCTCACATCCAGCACTGCTGCCCCAGGGCATGGGGCACATTTCTGACACACAACACACAATTTTAGCTGCCCCTCTGTAGATCAGCTTGAGAGAAGTATGGAGTAAATGTGTATCTCTCCTTTACTCCATTAACATGATGTAAGAATTTGTCCTGCAAATTTGATGCTTAGGTAAAAAAAATACTAGACTGAATTTACTTGGAACTGCTGTATTTATCAAGGCCTAAAGCTGCAAAATTTGAAACCAAACACTGTTATTTTACCTTGCAGATTCAAGGGTGTCAGTGTCAGCTTTCCAGTACCACACACCTCAAGTCAGTTTTATCCTCTGCAAGGAAACAGTGCATGTCACAAATCTCAAGTTCTCAGCCCAACAAAGAATTTATAATGCAAGTTCTCTGCATATGGGGCACTTTCCATCATTCTTCAGCTTTTCCCCCAGATGTTGTTTGTGTGTGAGTTATTTGAACAGAAGTTCTCAAAGGTTGCCAGTGTAAGAAAGAAAAATGTGTCTTTGTCCTTTTTTGTCTTTCAGGTCATGAATAACTAATGGGAAGTTTGCTAAAGAAATCCATTCTTTGATTGGCAGTGAATCAATAGAGGCTGAGAAATCAAATGGAACCAGGCATGAAACAACACATTGCTTTTGCGTTTTTTAATAATATTTACGTAATTGTAGAATCTAAGTATCAGAAGAAACAAAACCTTTTCTAAAAGATGGAACATATTATGCATGTTCCTGATATTCTGAGAACTTTAAATAAACACCAGATAGACTGTTCAGGGGACACTGGACAAAACTACTAGTAACAGCATTTTACAGCATCTATACATTTTTAGAAATTCCAAACAAAAATATCCCCTAGAAATAAATGAGGTCTATTACTCCTTTCTTAATTAACAAGAGAGACTTGCAAACCCTTAACAATTATTTGCAGGTCACCTTTAAAGCAAAATGACTCTCATTGCTGAAATCCCTCTGCCTACAAATTTAAACCGAGTAAAACTTTAGGCTTTCCTGTGACTTTTTGCCAGGTACTATTCAGCCAGGCAGCCACAAGGCTTTCAAAAATTCTTACTCAATCTAATTTGGTAGCAGAGGCTGGATATGGGACAACAGAATAATTTCAAGTCAGCAGCCCACAGCCCATGCGTGGTTAGACCGCAGAGATGAATATGAGGAAATCACGGCTCTAATCCTTTGACAAAAAGTGGTTATTTCAGCTTGCCTCTTCTAGTCTTCAGTTCCAGCTTTCTAATAGTGTTTTGCCACTCTGGGATGAAAAGGCCCACGCAAATGCTGTACTTTTATGTTATGCACAAGGGATTTATGAGCCATGAAAGAAAAATAGGAAAGGTGGTGATCCAGCATAGCAAGACCTACCACCACAAAATTCCACCCCTGTGTCTTCAAAATACATCTCAGCTGCTTCTCACTAATGCAAATGGCTGAATGACTGTCCCACAGGTCCCTGCCCACCCGTGGGGCCTCCTATGGCCCCTGGGACCTGCTGCAGAGGCAAACATGAACAGCAGCAACAGGACAGAGCTGGGCAAGGTGGGGAGGCTCACAGGTGGCACAGTGCTGCCGGGACACCGTCAGGAGTGAAGGGGATAGGGTGGCACTGCTTACAGCAGAGTTCTGATGACCATCTGCTGTCCCCTAGGAACTGCAGATCCCAGCACGTGCCCTCCACTGCAGCCTGCTCTGGGCACTGGGACTCATGGCCTTGTGCTCTGCTCCTTCCCAGCCCTGCTAAGCAGCTTCCCTGGGTAACATTTTAGTCCAAACAGGGAAATGAGTTTTTTCCATGTGATAACATCTCCACAGCCACTCATTAATGCTTACATTGATGGTCAGGAGCTACAGAGATTTTCCTGGTTTTGCCAGGACTGGCAGCACTGAGGGCAGCTGGTCCTGGTCCTTCTGTTATGGACAGTGACAATGCTTTGAATGTTAAACACACTTTAGCTTTGGGCTTTAAAAAATTTCAGAGTATATCTACCAGGTCACAAGTATGTGGCATGACCTAGGCCAGCTCAAGATTTGGAAGCTGCACCTGGAAATAATTCCCATACATTAAGGCAGGTCACTTTAGGGCATGAATTTGAGGTTTAGGATCTTTGGGATATTGTGAAGCATTTGGTTTTTCAAGCAGAGAATCTCTCACACATCATTCACAGCGGGTCAGTGTTGTGTGTAACTGCTATTGCTTAGTTCACACCCAAAATTGGTACAAGTTATGCTGACAGAAGCATTTTTGGCAATAGAAGTCAAGTCTCCATCAAGGGTGAGGTTTCACATTGCAGCTAAACCAGCCTAAGAGCCAATTGTTAATGGAAGAAGCATTCTTGATCCCATCAAAATTTTCCCATCCTTTACCTGTGTGCTGATTCTTTATCTTTGACCCCACAGCAAGGCGGCTCCCTAAACTGTCAAAAGCAGTCATCCAGCAAAAATAAATGAGAGGCTTTCTGTTTAGTTAGCATTTTATATCAGTTCATGGAGGAGTCAGACAAGGGCCAGTGGAGATGCAGATAAATATAAGGGGACAAATGAAGGACCACACCTTGCAACAGACCAGGTCAGCTACAACCTAAGAAAATGGTGTTGTACTACCGTAGACTTTGAAAGGATGAAAATACTTGATCTAAGACTTTTAGACAGGTCAGGTCAGTAAGACAGAAGGGACATTTCCTGTACTTCCACCTCTTAGAAATGGCATCAATCATTTTTGCAATAGTTTCTACCTAGGGAAAATAGTCCTGAAAGTAACACAGATGTTCATGACCACGTGGAAGAACAAATGGACAACACAATGTGGGGGAAGAAAATTTCCATAAAGCAACCTGTCCCTAACTTTCCTTATTTCCAAAGCCTTCCAAACACTGTGTCTTTTCTCTTGTGGGTACTCTATGGAGGTGTATCCATGCAAACAGAATCAGTCCATGCATAGGTAAGCAAGGATCTCAAAACAGCCTGAAAATTCCTCTCTGGCTGTGCTCTCTGCAGCCATCTCTTTCCATTTTTTTATACAATTGCGTTGTGTATGTTGTGTTTCCAGTTGCTATTGCCGGCTGCCAAGCACATATCTATGACTTGGCAGCCAAGTTACATATTTAAGAGGATGAGAGAAGCAGGTTTGGGAACAACCTCAGATCTCACCCGTGGCAGCCAGGCAGCACTGTAGAAACAGGCTCAGGGGAAAGGGGAATTGATGGAACTGATGGCTCATTGGTTCATTTTTAGAGAGTGGGGCTGTCCTCAGCCTCAGGAGATGACTGGCCCACCTTGACTCCAGTAAAAGTTGTGCTAAAAGAATTGGCAAAAGTAAGGGATGTGTTGCAGATACACAGGGCTACCTGTGTTAGTGTTTGAAGTGCAGGAGGCAGGGGAGGCAAACCTTCCTCTGTAATGGAAATCTGCTTTGAACAGTCCAAGAAATGCGTAACACTAAGCTCTCTGAAAAAAACAGCTCCTTGGCATCCCCAGTGGAAGATGCCATAATAGACACATGGCATTTGGCTTTTGCTGATTTATCACCTTCTTTCTGTGGCAATTATACACATCTGAGAGGTAAAAACTAAATACATAATGTGAAGCAAGCTGTGATGGTGACCAGTTCCACAGGCAGCATCCTAAGTAATAATCCTCCTTCAGAGCTGGGGCTGAACAGCACACAGTAAATAAGGTGTATGTTGAACCAGGACCTACTACCTCCTTAGAGCTTACACTGCCCATTGTGTTGCACTGACTGAGGCAGATGCCCTGCAGAAGAAAAAAAAAATTTAAAAACCTATTAGTGCATAATTAAAAACTGGGTTATGAGGCATAAGCACAAAGAAAGCAAGAAATAGGCTTGCTCCAATTGTCATCATTCTGAACAACTGCCCTTGAACCCTTAAAAGGCTTCTTTTAGTGTTGTTTCTTGTGGTGTTTGCATGTCCATGGGCGTCCCAGTAGCTGGGAACACTCAACAATATGTGTATGGTACCCATTCTTTAGGTATATCTAATGTTTCATTTGGATATCACACCCAGAAAATAAACAAATGCATAAACTCAACAAAAATATCACTGACTCACCATCCAGTCATCCACCTCTTCTCTGCCTCTTGTTTCTTCTTGCTGTGTCAAGCCTGTGTCTCCCATACCCACCGTATTAATTTCCTCCTCTTTTCCCAGGGGCTGTTAAATGTCAGCCCTGGTTTCTCTGGGAACACTAGACTCCGTGTGTGCTCCACTGTTTGTATTGGACACACAAGCACAGATTTCAATTTCACAGTAGCCAATACTGTCCATGACTAGGCCATTTACCTGCCAAGTGCTCTGTCTGCTCATTAAAAACAGGATCATGCTGTGTGAATGGAATAAATACTGTCCTTGGGCAAAACACTGCGGACATTGGTGCGGGTTTTCACTTCAGTTTTGTGCAACATGGAAGCTCCTAATTCCCTGTTTTCAGCAGTTTGAACAGTGCATTCCTTGGATAATCCAAAGCAGAGGGCAGTTTGGTAGCTGCACTGTAACTTCTGGAGAGATACCATGTCCACTTCATGTCCCAAACCAGAGCCCTGTGGCCTCACAGCCCCATCTGCAGCTCCAAACTGGCTGAAGGTGCTGACAGGCAAAGGCAGAATCAGCTCCTGAGTCCCCACCAAAGGTCTGAGGGAACTCAAGAGGCAGCAACTGCCTGGCACCACTTACAGGCACACAGTCTGATTTTGGAAAGCCAGAAAAACCAGCTGCACATTCTTGCACTGAACTCCTCATGCCATTACTCCCTCTGCGTGGTTTTATCAGATGAGATTATTGAACATGAGCAGTTGTCAGCCCTTTTCATGCAGCCTTGCACCCCCAACAATCAACCTTTTGTTATTGAAGTGCCTCTGACAGAAAGGAAGAAGTATTAAAAGGTCGCTCACACTCAAAAGGTATTTTCAAAATTTTGATTCTGCATTCTGAAATCTACGAACCTTTCCAAAAAATTTCATAACTGAGTTTCTAGTTCTTGTCAGGATATAATACCCATCTCCCTGCTATAGAAATAGGGAATTGCTATAAACACTAGAAATAGAAGTGCTATAAACAAAATCTTCTCAATTCAGTTCTGTGAGCTTTGAAGGAAATTTGAAGGAAATTATGTCAGATAACTTGACTTTTAGTTTCCAGTGTACTACATTATTAGAATTTTTAAATTAGTCATCTCCCACCTGTAGTGCTGGGGGTAGGACTAAGGATTAGCTGCCGTCAAATGTCTTTAACCAGGCTGTGTTGGAACATTTGCAAACACAAATGCAAATGAATGAGGTCTTCAGCAGGGAAATAAGGAGTCTTCCAACTGAGAAATAAATGTGGTTTTGAAAGAAATATGTGTACATTTTTACATACAGCCTGGCAAAAAGAAATTCTGCTTTCATCCATGACATGTGATTGCCAGACTGTCAGTGCAACTGTGCAGCAGCTCTTACAAGGATTGACAGAAAGTATTTCATGGTGCTTGGCAGTGAATATAGAAAGGCAACCAAGACCTTGTAAACCCACAGAGGTTTCTACAGAGTGCTGGCGAAGTACATAGCATTGCCACTCCTGGAAGTGGTTTTGTCTCCTTAATCCTATTCAAGATAGATTTTTAACTGCTGACCTGCAAATGATTTGGAGCAGAGACGCTTTTAACAGCTCCAGCAGGTAAGGTACAGGTGTTGCCCACTGCTACCTAAGCATGGGCAAGAACAACCTCACACTGCTTGGTCCAGGATGCAACAGAAATCTGCCAACTTTTGCAGAGGCCAACACATTAAAAAAAAATTCCTGGATTGTGGGAGAGAATATCTAATATCTTCAGCAACAGAAAAGGAGCAAAAATTTCCTGTACTCTCAATTTTCTTTAAGACTACAAAAAAAACTGTTAGAGAGAAATTTCTCCCCTCTCTGGAATTCCTGGCTGGTGCTGTTCTTGGGATGACAAGCAGAACCAGCTTGTCTCTGTCTCTACCCTCTTGATGCAGGAGAGAGTAAAGGCAAATGGGTCATGCAGGGGTGGATCAGGGGGTTTGAATACTGCTGTTTCATATGTGGAAGTGAAGTATATTGTTGCATCTGGAAATGCTGGCCTGCCCAACTCTATAATCACCATGCTGCTGCAAGCAAAATCTGCTCTGGAGGCAGGTCTGTGCCATTGGCTTCTGACTACATAAATATGTGGAAGAGAGCAGGAGAGATGTGATACCTGACCCACATAGGTGTGCTAAAGAAGCTTTACTAGCATAACTTGTTTCGCTGTGGGGTAGGGAGGGGTGATAACTTTCCTGTGATGAACAACTCCAGAACGTAATTTTTCTGCTGTAAGAGCATCCACATGCTTTGCTGGTTTAACATCCCAGGACTCCCGTGTGCCAAGGTGCAGTGTGTGCCTGACATAGCAGAGATTAGACCACCGTGTGCTTTCTGAAGGGACACAGTAAGGGAAACTCATGCCAGGCACAGGGCCAAGGAGGAGAAATGAGAAACACCTTTAAGTCCAGTTTGAAATGCTATTACCTTGCAATGCACTGACAAGACTGAAAAAAAGGGAACTTCAAGTATGCATGCTGGGTGTAAGCCCATGTTTTTTAAGGTGATGCCTTGCATTTAATGTGAGTGCCAAGACTGGAAATGAGAATTCCCTGAACATTTTTTCCCTTTCTTCCTGTTCCTCATATGTATCTGCACAATGGGGAAGACAAAATTTATGGTGCAGTCCTGAGATCCTTCATCTCCTACCTTGGCTGCACCCCACAGAGCCCCAAACCTTCAAGGAGAACCTAAATGACAGGCAGCTCCCAAGAGAAATGCTCCCCAGCCTGCAGGGCTCCACGCAGTGCCTCCCGAGAGATAAAAGGCAGGCTGCTGGGATGTATTCATGCCTGCCTTGAAGATGGTATCACAAGGGATGAGCAGGGCTGCAGCCTGTCTGCAGGTCCTGTGTGCACAACTTCAAACAGACGCTCCGCAGGCGGCGGGGCCGGGCTGACTCACCCGGCCGGCTGGGTGGACACGGCCTGTCCGAGCACGTCTCAGCTCCCCAGTGGCTTGCCCTCAGACAGCTCTCTTGTCCTCAGCTCCCTCCGAGGGCTCTCATACGGCCCGGTGTTTTAGTAACGCTTTCAGCTTGGTCTTTTTTTTTGGCTCTTCCCTGTCCCCTGCAAAGCTACGGTGGGGAATTGCAGGGCAGCCTGCACCACACGCAGGAGGCACGGCTTCGCTCTAGGGGTTTAATTGGGGTGATTAAATTCTCCAGTATTAACGCCGCGGGTGTTCCTCTATTTGAACTAATGCCATCCAAACTCAATCAGAAAATATACGGAGCCATCAAAAGTTAATACAGGAGTTGCACAAGTGCTGGGAAGTTACGAGCACTTCACATTCTCCCTTATGGGCTTTGTGTTTTCTTGCACGGCCTTGTTGCAGCGTGGCCAAGCTTAGAAAGCCAGGCCCAGGATTCTGACAGGAGCAGCTGGCTCTGCTCTGAGTCAGGACAGGGCACAGCCTGAGAGACGCTGGGCGCAAAAGCAATGAAACTGCAGATTTTAGACAAGGTTAACTTTCCTGGCTTTGGCCAAATTCATTGGAAATGTGCAACTGCTCCCCGGAACGACATGCACACACCAAATGCACCTATTTGCAAATAAGAAGGAGCATTTGGGAAATTGATTTTATTTCTTTAAGAAACTGGGGAGGGGAGGGGGGGGAACAGAGACCCACTGGAGTCAGTGGGAAGTTTCCACTAACAGGATCAGAGTTCACTCTACAGTTAGTACAACGTACTGAAAACTGACTCTAAGTTATTCTTTGTTTTATAAACTAAGTGAATGAATGCAAGTAATCTAGCTCTGAGCTCTTCAAGTTTTCTGCCTCTTGCGTTCTGGGGGCTTGTTCACATATTTTAAAGGCAACTTTGTGCCTCAAGACTACAAATCTTTTCCCAAGCATGTAAGTCAGCACAAGTTTCCAATCCTTTACATACCCCACACAGAGCCTTAGGTGTGTCACACCAAAAAACATCTTTTTTATATGAAAAAAAAACCATACAGCACTCCCAGTGTTAACCTGTTGCTGTCCTCAGCCACTTTCACCATCTAGATGGGGACTCCACATCTCTGGTCTCTTTTCCCTGTCTGCCCCACTGCTGGAACAGGCACAGAGCAGCAGTGTCCAAGGTGAGGGGAAGGACAGACAACAGCACAGGCGTGTGACAGACTGTCTGCTGTGTGCATTTAGCTACATTAGCTCTGCAATACACTTAAATAACAAAAAATTGTATTTAATAACTGGGAAGCGACGCTGAGGAATGCAAACCAAGGGCTGAAAAGTAAAGGAAACTATGTGGCAAGGGCAATTACCAGTTGGTTAATAGAAAAAATAGTTCAACCTGCATTTACAATGAAAATAGGTGCTACCTATTCCTTATTGTCATCTCACAGTAGTGGGATTTTGGTTAGGAAGAGTTTATCTGACAAAGTATTACAGTTTGCAGCAACAACTTTTCCCTTACAAATAATCTAGTGCCATTCACAAACATATTTACCTATTAGTTCCTAGGGGAAAAATAAAATTAATAGTCACAGTATCTTCTCATTCCCAGAGGTCCTCTCTTTGTTACAGCCTGGAAATCAAGAGGCAGTGTACCTGGAAACAGCCAGGAAAGCACTGTGTACCTGAACACCAAGAGCCTGATTGCAGTTTGGAGATCTCAATAAGCCCTCAGCAGGTGCTGAAGTTGCTGCAATCGACTTCTCCAATCTCACTGTGATGGCACTGACATTTACCTGTGAACCGCTTGATAAACCTGAAGTGGTTTTGACTCATTTGCAACAACAGCTATCAAACAAGCTTCTTAAAAGCCTCACATCCCCCCCTGTGATGACTGGGACCCCTTTCTGTAGCCAGTGAAGAGAAACCCAGTCAGTGAGTGCCCTGGAAAGCTACCCGAGAGAAATCCATGTAGTAAACCAGAGTGTTCCATCTCTGCTGGTTATTAAATACTGAACAACTTACTTTTGCCTACCTCCTTGACACAAAAAACTTTTTATAGATTTTTTTTTTTTAAATATACATCACCTACAAGCTTAAGTAATCAGAGTTGTTTGCAGTGGGGAGAGCTGGCAGGGCAGCACCCACCATGGTTCCCAGGACACCAACGCTGCCGACATCCAAACAAGCAACAAACCAAAACACGGCGGCCGATTCCCTTCAGCTGCCCACTGCTCTGCAGTTTTTTCCCTTAAAGGACAAGCCACTCCGAAATGTGCGTGCCATCGGGCTGCTGCAGGAGAGCTCATTAACTCACAGTGCCTCGGACTCCCAACGCTGCCTGCCAGCTTTTTTGCTTTCTTATACAAATGAAGAGCTCTGCAGACAGTTTGCAGCAAAGCCAGACAAGTTTAACTACTACAGATTTTGCCTATTCTATTAAGTTCAGCATACCAGCTCCTTACTCAGCACTCCCAGCTCTGGGGGTGTCCTTGCCAGCTCTACTTCTGATTTTCTTAAGAGGAGAAAAACACACTCAGTAAAGTATTGAAAGCTCAGCGTGCACACAAGCAACCCAAGAACAACTAAGCACTTTGTACAGCTGCCCACAAACCGGTCTCTATTTTATCAAGCCCCACCACCTGCCAAGCAGGACTATTTCTGCTGTCCTCATTTCCCTGCTGTTCTCTCCCAGCCACACGCGCACGATGCATTCCCAAGCTGGGAACTGCAGCCCTGGACACCGGTTGTGGGCAAGAGCAGGTCCTGCCCCAAAATAGCACCAGCATGCAACTCCGGGGAATTTTTCCCTGCTGTGAAAATCCTGGGAGCCACACTCCCACTGTCCCTGCCACGGAGCCAGGGGGCTGCAACAGCAGGACACCCCCTCCCCAGCACTCATCCCAAGCTGGGCACCCCTCAGAAAGCCCCTGTGCTCTCTCCCACTGCCACCCTCAGTGCATCAGCCCCCCCCTCCAGAGCCCAACACCCCCCTGCTCCACCACTGTCACCACCCAGAGCCACAGACACCACCAGAAAGCTCTTCTTCACCCCCCCCACCCCACTAATGCCCCTCCACAGAGAAGAAAAAGATAGATTTATGCTTTTAATAAATTTTATTTATTACCAAAATTTCCAGAAGCCAAATTTGGCAAATTTTTTTTGCATCTCCTGTAAAGGTTTTCATGCATAACTTGAAACTTGTCAACTGCAACAATCAAGTGGTTACTTTAGAAGAGACAGAGACAAACATCCAGAGTACAAACAGCTGTATCTGAATTAACAACATTTGTCTATTACTAACCTTATAAAGCAGGACGTGCCTTCCCTCTTATCAAAACCAAGCTGACAGATCTGCCTTTATACACACCCAACAGAATAAACTCTGTTATCGGCAAGGACGTTTTCCTTAAACGTTAGAAAAAAACAAAGCAAAGAATGGAGTGACTGTCCATAAACCAGTCTATACTTCAGTCCTCTTTAATCTACTTCTTCAATGGTGGGGCCGCCAGAGCCACCCGACCCGGCCCCTCCATCTCCCCGGTACAATTTTGTGACGATCGGGTTGCAGAGTTTCTCCAGCTCTTTCTGCTTGTGCTCATACTCTTCCTTCTCAGCCATCTGGTTGCGGTCGAGCCAAGACACCACCTCCTTGCACTTGTCGAGCACTTTCTGCTTGTCCTGGTCACTGATCTTTCCCTTCAGTTTATCATCCTCCACTGTCTGCTTCATGTTGTAAGTGTAGGACTCGAGGGAGTTCTTGGCTGCCACCCGATCCCGGTTAGCTTCATCCTCTGCTTTGTACTTCTCAGCTTCTTGCACCATCCGGTCAATGTCATCTTTGCTGAGGCGACCCTTGTCGTTGGTGATGGTGATCTTGTTCTCCTTACCCGTGCTCTTGTCCACGGCGCTGACGTTCAGGATACCGTTGGCATCGATGTCAAAAGTGACCTCGATCTGGGGGACTCCCCTGGGTGCTGGGGGGATGCCTGTGAGGTCAAACTTGCCCAGCAAATTGTTATCCCTTGTCATCGCCCTCTCACCCTCGTACACCTGGACCAGGACGCTGCTCTGGTTGTCTGAGTAGGTGGTGAAGGTCTGAGTTTGTTTGGTGGGGATGGTGGTGTTGCGCTTGATGAGAGCAGTCATCACTCCTCCGGCTGTCTCGATGCCCAGGGACAGAGGGGTGACATCCAACAGCAGCAGATCCTGCACGTTCTCAGACTTGTCTCCCATGAGGATAGCTGCTTGCACGGCAGCACCGTAAGCCACAGCCTCATCGGGGTTGATGCTCTTGTTGAGCTCTTTGCCATTGAAGAAATCCTGCAGCAGCTTCTGGATCTTGGGGATCCGGGTCGAGCCACCCACCAGCACGATCTCCTGGATCTGGCCCTTGTCGAGCTTGGCATCACGCAGAGCCTTCTCCACCGGCTCCAGGGTGCCACGGAAGAGGTCAGCATTGAGCTCCTCAAAACGGGCACGAGTGATGGAGGTGTAGAAGTCAATGCCCTCGAAGAGAGAGTCAATCTCAATGCTGGCCTGCGTGGAGGAGCTGAGGGTGCGCTTTGCCCTCTCACAAGCCGTGCGCAGTCGCCTCACCGCTCGCTTGTTGCCAGCGATGTCACGCTTGTGCTTGCGCTTGAATTCCTCCACAAAGTGGTTCACCATGCGGTTGTCAAAGTCCTCCCCACCCAAATGGGTATCACCGGCCGTGGACTTTACCTCAAAAATCCCATCCTCGATGGTAAGGATGGACACATCAAAAGTGCCCCCTCCCAGGTCGAAGATGAGCACGTTCTTCTCTCCGGCCCGGGTTCCTTTCTTGTCCAGGCCATAGGCAATAGCAGCTGCAGTGGGCTCATTGATGATACGCATCACGTTGAGGCCAGTGATGGTGCCGGCATCCTTGGTGGCCTGGCGCTGGGAGTCGTTGAAGTAAGCCGGAACCGTGATGACAGCGTTCTGCACCTTGCACCCCAGATAGGCCTCAGCAATCTCCTTCATCTTGGTGAGCACCATGGAGCTGATCTCCTCTGGGAAGAAAGTCTTCATCTCCCCCTTGTACTCCACCTGCACCTTGGGCTTGCCGCCCTCATTCACCACACGGAAAGGCCAATGTTTCATGTCCGACTGCACCGTGGGGTCATCATACTTGCGGCCGATGAGGCGCTTGGCATCAAAGATGGTGTTGGTGGGGTTCATTGCTACCTGGTTCTTGGCAGCATCCCCGATGAGCCGCTCTGTATCGGTGAACGCCACATAGCTGGGTGTGGTGCGGTTCCCCTGATCGTTGGCGATGATCCCCACTTTGCCGTGCTGGAAGACCCCCACGCAGGAGTACGTGGTGCCCAGGTCGATGCCGATCGCCGGCCCTTTGGCAGACATGGTGTCGGCTGTCTGTGCTGCTGTTCGTCCGAGTCCACCCCGCCCGCTCTCGCTGCCGCCGCGGCGCGCTATGCCCGGCTCGCGCCGCCGCCGCCCGTTTTATAGCCGCCGCCGCCGCTTCTGGAACCTGCCAGAACCCTGACGGCCAATCCGGACGCCTCTCGNGGACACACAACCTCCCTTCAACCTCCCCGCGACTGTCAGGGCGGAGCGGCCACCACCCCGCCCCCGCTGCGGCGACCCCCGAACTGTCATGGCGGACCGGCTCCCCTCACGCAGCTCTGCGCCCTCAGGCTGAGGGAAAGTGCATGAGGGAAAATCCCGCCGAGCCCGTGTTTAGCCTTATTTCGCCCGAACTTGGCGGGCTGACAACACCCTCGCCCCGCGTCTGTCCCGGGACTCAAACACAGGGACTGGCACCGGCTTCTCCCCTTCTGCCCCGGCACCAGAACTCGGGGAATGGCAGCGGTGGGGCTTTGGGGGCCCTGTTGCTGCCTGTTCCTGCGTGGTGACCATTCTTGAACCGCCTCCAAATTCTTGTCTGTTGTGCTAATGTGAGATGTCGTCACGCCTACGTTTAGCAAAAGCTATGGAGCTATTAACTCCGAGCTAGGAAAGTGCTTTGATGAAAATATATTAAACATGAAAATCCGCCGTGGGTCTTCCAAATTATGCCTCCTTACTCTGAGACAAACACTTCAAAATATTCCAGTTCTAGTAAGGAGAGCAAAACATTATCCTGAGGTTTGTTTTTTTTTTTATGCAGGGAGTCTTAGCGAGTAACTCCTTTTCAGCTCCTTTAAAAGTGTTAGAGTTTGCTGTCCTTAGACTTTAGGAGTTATGTGAGAGAAGGATTCAAGTCGCTATATACTTAAATCCTCTTTCATTAGTTTTGTCCCCAGCCTTGTGCTGTTTGCTGTACCTGGCCTCATAGAAAACGTGTTACAGCTTTTCCCAGAGGGATTTATATTCACACAATTATTACAGGCACTGTAACTCCTGTTCAAAAACACCCTTGCTTCCATTTCAAAAGCCAAAAAAGGCTTTTGAAAGCCTTTTTTACAAGACATGAGGGCTCCACGTCTTCTGTGCAGTTTGTGTGTAGTTTTGTGCTGCAAGAGCCTGGATTTCTGACCATATGTATTGTACGTGCTTAAATAACTACTATTATTCTTCCATGGATCCTGGCCTTTTTTTTTTCACACGGGTTCTGACCTTGGAGCAATCCGGAAGAAGTCACTGGAAAATGGGAACCATCAGCTGTCCCTGCCTACAGGAGCTGCTCTGTATATCCTGTGTGCATATTTCTTTGATGGGAAGGGTGTCGGTTTCTCTTGTAGTTAGACCAGTGCCTGATTCATCACTGAACCATCTCTTCCTGTAATTCACTGCCGCTTCATTCACTTGATTGTATTATGTGGAACAGGGTGAAATGCCAGGGCAATACAGAGAGAGGTGGATAATAAATTCTGTTTCAGCTGAAACGTTGTTGTTGTTTATTATTCGTGTCCTTGTGAGGACTGTCCCTTAAGAACACTAATAATGCACCAGAACCCTGTTTTAATAGCTGCAGTACGAACTCAGACCCTGTTATTCCAGACTAAAAGGAGACTCCTACCTCAACAACATATGTATAGAAACAGTAGATGGAGAGAACAAGTGGAGTAGGAAATAATACAGTATTGATCAACACAATAAACAGTCTTTGCAGCAAAATTAATCTGATGTCTCATTTAGCTATAGCTGTAATCGAACAAGGTTTATCCGATTTAGAAGTGACATTTCATTTATTTGGCCCAAAGCTTTTAACTATGTGTTTTATCCGCCCAGACACAAAATACGTACAACAGCTCCAGACAAAACTTGTCTGGGGTTTCCTTGGCCCCATAACTAGTGTGGCCCTGATACAGCTGTGCTGATACCCAGATGTGCTGGTCACCTGCTAAAGAGGTGTTTGCATGACTGGATTACTGCTCACCTTGACAGTACCCCCTCAGTCCTGTTTATTTCATCATTTTAATTGCTTTGCTGTAGTAAATCTGGGGAAAATATCTTGGAGGAATGCTTGACCACACCATTTTAATGCTACTGGTGTAAAGAGACATCCTTAGGAAAAATCCAAAGGTCTCTGGGCTGAGGCTACCAAATATTTCATTTAGCCTGTTGCAGAAGTATTTCTTTTCCAGCTGGGCACACAGGTGCTGTTTTCTTCTGTACAATGAGATGTCTAGGTCCTAGCTGCTTTTTAAGCTTTCATTCCTACTCAGTCAGAAGTTCACGTGATGTTCTTGCCATCGCCTCTTACTGATGTCCTTAGAGAAAGTCCAGTCTAACGAGAGGGAGTAACCTCTAAAACCTCATTAGACTTATTCTCTCCTCTCAGCAGAGCTATTACCAGCCTGCTTTTTGTCAGCAGTTTGTGAACCAACTCATCCATGCAGTCATCCTCTCATACGGGAAGAACCACATGATTCCCTTTTATGTTGCTTCATATGCAATCATGGTACAGGTGAGCCAAACCAACTGGTTCAGAAATTAAAGAGTGAGCTTTATGGGGAGGATTTCAGCACAAGTCTGATATTCCCTTTAACAAAACATTCGCTGTTATTCCCCCATCCTGAATATGTTTGCCATATTTTCACAGCAACTTCCAGAGCAGCAATTTGGCACCTCTGGAAGTGGGAGGCCTCTTTCTGATCCATTTATTTGTGTTTAGGGTCAATTATGCACCCATGTCTCCTGCTTGGCAGCGTTATGTAATACGCTGTAGGCTATTCTCCATTACACCACCCAGCCAGAAATGAAGATGATATTTAGATTTCTTCAGTGAAGCAAGAGCTCAGTATCTGGAGCAGAACTGAGAACTCAACCCTTATCTTTATCTTGATAAAAGGAAGATTTTTTTCCCCATGTGTTTCATAAGGCAATGCAGTATAAAAATAGGACTGAACGCAAGTTATAGTTCAATCAGACATCAGCCACTTGGATCATTAAGATAAAGTTGAAATGGAATGAATTTTTTCAGGTTTGACAGTCAGAAGACTTTAGACCTTAAATTCTGGTATCCATTTCCCTCGTATCCATTTCCCTAATACCCATTTCCCTTGTAAAACTATCCCAAAAATTGCATAGATCAGATTTTATCAATAGAATGGATTATTTTATAACACAGCAATCAGTTCAGAAAAATCTAAGCAACTGCTATTCTAAGATCAAGTAATTTGTCACAATACCTTTTCATCACTGAATTTCTTCATCTCGTTTAGATTTGTGAACGTATGTCTGGTACTTGGAATTCAGACAAGAACTGCCGGTGTATAAAATAACAAGATTCTTCTGACAAGGTGTTGCATTTAAAATCATAGGGTATGTGGGGGGGAACTACGTAACTTACTTTGTATTTATATACCTCCAGGTTTTTTGCACAGCTGCTCCTTGTTAATTTAAAGGGCAGCCACAAGATATCATCTTACTTAAATAAGTGCTCCTTTGTTTTTGTGAATAACAAATAAAGGTCTGCAAATCTGTAGAACGTGTTTTTGGCAAATTACACAAATGCGTGATCAGTACTATGGAAATACTCAGAACAGCAGGATATAGGGCACTGTAATCTCATACTGCCAAACCAGAAGTTCAAAAATCATGAGTCAGATCTCCTAAAATTATTAACCTAGTGGCTTTATTCACCTTCTGACTTTTTCATCTTTACCATATGTTCAGATTACACTTTTAGGATTTACCATGCAATTTGTGGGTCTAATTTTTTTTTTAAATAAATAAAATAGCTCATTACACCATCTCTCAACTGAAACCAGGCTGCCTCCAATTTATTAGACTCAATAAAATCATGGAAGTTGTCAACACTGATTAAACTAATGCTTGATGCTTCAAGGAATAATTATTTTATAATTAAGTGGTTTTTAAGCACATTTATTTACATAGACTTCTGATAGTTTGCTCAGGCATGATTAAAAGCTGAAGTTAGTATCACTAGAGCTAACTAGATAAACTGGTGTGCTGTGTGTTTTAGGCAGTCAGTTCTTTATTCCTTTAACTGCAGCTTCCTTTTCTTGCAGGCAGTACCAGCTCTACTGACAGTCCTAAGCAAGTGACTTTAAAGCAAAATGTTTTCCAGTAATCACAGAATCGGATCAGAAAAGAACCTAGACAGGTCATTAGTCCCATTTTGTGTTTTACCAAGATCTCCTTTCTTGCAATTTAAAGCAGTTATTTTTATTCATATTGACTGTGGACATGAGAAAGAGTTGTGCCATTTTTCTTTGCAACCGGATTTTACATCTGAAAATCATTGTGTTTTCCCTCTCCCGTCTCTTCTGTAAAATTATTTAAAATCACTCAATCTGTGCTCAGAAGCAAAGTCTTCTTGGTTTCCAGATATTCACTGCTTTCTCCTGAATTCTCTGCATGCACCTTGTATCTTAGTTTCCAAGTGCTATGCTCAAAACTGGAGATGGTAGCAGCTCTTGCCTTGGTGGTTCTGAAGGGGCGGATGATACTCCAGTTTCTACATTTCAGTTTTTACCTTTATTCACAACATCATGCAGATTAATTTTCAGAATATGATCCAAAACAATGCATCGATTCTTTTCAATGGAAATTGAAAGGGTAGATTTAGTTTAGATATAAGGAAGAAATCCTTTACTGTGAGGGTGCTGAGGTCCTGGCACAGGGTGCCCAGAGCAGCTGTGGCTGCCCCATCCCTGGGAGTGTTCAAGACCAGGCTTGATGGAGCTTTGAGCAACCTGGTCTGGTGGAAGGTGATCTTAAGGTCCCTTCCAGTCCAAACTATTCTAGGATTCTATGAATCCTTTACTTGCACAGCTAATGATTCCAGCTTGCATTTGTTCCTATTAAATAATATGTTTTCAGATCCTGTCTGCACCTTGCCAGGATTATTCTGAATTCTAATCTTATCTGTTACTTTACCTGAACTCTGCTTGGTCTTGTCTGAAGATATTAAAAGGATACTCTATATGGTCCAGAGGGTAAATAAATGAAAACAGATAATTTTATCTAGAACTGCTAGATGGGGCTAAACAATATACTGTAATGACTGTCAGTAACTGTAAAGCTGGAAAATTATGCTAAGTCTTAAAAAAGATAAATAGTATACTGTAAACACAGGCAAAGATCAATACTTCATACTCACAGCTCAGTATGTGATTAATCTCTCAGATTTACTGATATGCATAGTGTGAACAATTTTTATAATAATTGAACGGTAGCATGTTATGAATTTCTCTTGTATTTTCATTTCTATGATTATTTCATATCTATTCATCTCTGTTTTCCCTCTTGTCATTAGCAGGTGAATGGGAAAAACACAGGAGCTGATGAAGCAGGTAGTAACTGGAACTTCACCCTGTTGCCAGGACTGTTATTAACTCAGGTATAAGATGGAATTAAATGAGAATAATAAGCAGATTTGTAAGAGTATTTTATTAAAGATACTGTTGCAAAGCACAGAATAAGCTTTAAAGATGATGATAACTAACCTGGAATGTCTTTACTGATACTCTACATAGACTAGAAGGAATTGCTAAGTTACAGAACAGTCACAGCCTGTTCTAGATGTCCTACACTTCGTATGCTGTTGAAGGCAATGCTATAAATGTATTCCCTTCTCTCCTCTGCTTTGTGGTGGTCCTACTCTGAAGGTCCTTCATGTTTTCTATAGAAAGGACATCCCATTTGCTATTAGATATCTTGTGCCTTCTCCTTTCAGAGTCCCCAATGGTATCTGGCTTTGCCAGATATTCACCATCCTCCCCTTTGCTCCATACAGCCACTGGGACTGAAGTGTCAGCATTCCAGTGCTGCACTGAAGGCTTTTAAAACACCTGCATCAATGTTTAAGGTGTTACGTGTTAATAGAGCTGATACCTTCAACATCTACGTGCTGAAACATTGGGGACTACGTAATTAAATTAAGCAACCACATTCAAAGATATCTGAACATCTTTTCTTGCATTTGTATAGTAACTTTATAAACTCAAAAGGAGTAAAGCAAGCACAGACACATGCCCTATACAAGCTGCAATACAGACAATATTGTACACACTTTGTAACAACAGTAATGAAAATGATGCCAATTATAAATAAAATTATAGACAGACTCTTCTTGAGATAACAGTTATAGTGAACAATGAAACATCCTTTTATAATCATGAGTAGAATTAGTAAGATGCGTAACTACAGCAGAATATAATCAGCATGTTTAGTCTGCTTACATGTCTTAATTTGATCCACTGTTGTCTGAGGGAAGCAAAGGAAATTAATATTTTTATAATTCATGCTTGGCCTAATTTGGAACATATACTGCCTTACTGTTTTTTTTGGTTAGGGTTTTTTTCCCCCCCATTAATTTAGCTGGAAGCATTAATATTCCTAAAATGTTCAAATCTGAACACCTGATTCTCTTCTTCAAGCCAGCTTTTGCAAGGCTTAGCTCCAGAACAAGGTGCACCCTGTGCCCTGTGAAGATTATTTCACATTTACTCATCTCCTTGTTGGTAAAAATTTTTCACCATTCTTTTTATAAGACCAGAGCACCATTTCTTTACTCTCCACATACAAGCACTGTGCTCCATGGAAGGTCCTCTTCAGCTTGCAAATGATGGTCATGGCAGCAGGGAAAATCAAGTCAGCTGGATCTCTCTCACCATCCTGTCCTTCCTCAGGGACCCTCTGTTCTCAGTTTTTAAGGGTTTTTTTTCACCTCTTACTCTTTTTTTGTCTTTTTTAACACTTAATAGTTTAGCATTGTACATGAGTATACACTTGTAATGTTTGAACTAAAAAAATCTACACAGTTTTTGACAGCAACTCTAAGAAGCCTCATTTCAGAAAAGGAGCACTCCAGCATGTGAATAGAAATTCTGCAAATTCATTTCAGTGCAGCCCTTAACACCTGGCATCTGCCTCTTTTGGCTGTCTGCTCCATGAAAGACTTCAAATTTGTTTTTTACAGCTGTAAGTAATAGTCACAAGGAAGTAAGATTTATAATACATAGAAGAGTCCAAAACAACTTTTACTGCATGTTCTAATTTGACTGCTTTGGTGCCTTTTGCGACTGCTGCAGTATGTCAAAAAAGCAAAGGTGGTGCCAATTCAGATCTGGCACACGAGGTTCTGAGTTTTTATGAAATCTTTTGCCGACCAGTTCTTCCTCATGTCTTCTCCAAATCTGGTTCTCTCAGTTGTTCAGAAGCTTAGAAGTCCCTATTTCACTACTGCCATGCAGAAAAGAAATGCAAGAAAAATATTAAAAGTCAGAAGCCCGCACTGCAGTACTGTATTTGCTAGCATGATGTGGTCCCTCCCACCTCACCATGTGTGGTTTTGCTCTAAATAACCATCCTTCAGTTATATTCAGAGCACCCACCACAGTCAGGAACTCTTTTAAAAAGCCATACATTTCCTTCAACCCCTACCCCACCAGAACACGACCTTAAACAGTGCTGTCCTCTTGTTTCAGAAACTTTTGCTTCTTTTTCCTTTGCTTTTTCAAAATAGCTACAGATTTGCTGAAGAAAAGCTCCACTTCCCAGACCTCCTAGAAGTTATTTTTCATACTGTATGTGTTACTCCCCAGCAGTGGTTTATGGCTTGGCTTAGTGGATACTCAAAAAATTGCACAACTATTATTTCCCCTCAGCCACTCATAGCTTGGAACTACCCCACTCTGGAATACTGCTTCATATTTGATTTGTATTTTTGGTTGTAGGGTTTTTTTATCTTGCCTAACTCAGAGATAACTGTTATGTATTTACTTGACACACACACCCACACACACCCCAAATTCTTATTTTAGGTTAAATGCAGATAAATTATATAAATATTTACAATTTCTGTAAGTCTCTTTAGACCAAACTAATTCATGACAAGCAGGAGCAGCTTTGTGTCCGATACGAACAGTCAAGAAATTGGAAATGCATGGATGTAACTTTTGAGGACAACTCTCAGGGTTGTTGGAGTTTTTTTCCACACTGCCTTCTTTCTCTGGATATGTGAGTCACATTGTACAAAGTATATGATTGTGCCACTTCTGGATAATTTACACTTGGTGTTTCTGTAAGAGTGTGGCAGCCCTGGCCCACGTGGCTGTGTCTACACTGCAAAGGCTGCACGTGAAGCCAGGTTTAGCAGCTCTTTGCGTTACTTACCTGCCCAGGCATCCTCAAGGCCAGCTCAGGGCTGAATTTCCTGGCACACCTTTGAGAGGAAAGCCTCGAGTGATGCTCCACACCTCGGTGTGCACTGTGGCCAAGCCCTCACTCACTGCATGTGCCAGACCCAGGCTTGTCTGGGATTTTATCTGCCCTCTGTGCCATGTCACATACTTAGGGTGGGCAAAAAGGCCAGCTGGGACAAAAGGCTTTTGTTTTGTGCCATGAGGGCGGTGTGAACAGGGGAAACAGGTCTTAGGCAAACTGCTATCTTCAAAGTACTGCTGGTTCTGGCAGCAAGGCCATGTGTCTGCCTACCACATTCTTAAAATCTTGGAGGGGAATTCACTGGACTGGTGCTGTTACTGCAAAGTAACTCTTACATGACTAGCTCAGAAATCAGGAAGTACCTTTTTTTTTTTCTGTAAACTAACAAAGGAGAAAAAAAGGTGTTCTAAGTACAGTATGCATGTGAGCACTGTTTTTCCCCAGGCAACATCAGTGTTTGACATTGCTGTTCATTACCATACTGGCCTGCACTTCGCAGTCCAAGATCTCTGTCATTTGCAGATCATACACAACTCACATACACGCCTGAGCTCCATTCCACCACCACCCTCAAATACATCGGCTGTGTTGTGTGTGTGGGACCACCGCTGAGTGCGGGAAGGTGGATGCCTGTGAATATTAAATCACATTTTTCCGATGAGACAGCAGAAATGCTGCTAATCAGTGCCAACTGTGGGTGGGGGGGGCGGTGCACACACAGAGCTGCTGGCACTGCCGAGAGCCCGGAGCCCACAGGAAGGGAGATCAGAGATAAAACGCCGTGCCCTGCTCGCAGGCTCTAAAATGGCCCAGCTGCCCTAAGCACAGAAGCGGCGTGGGGATGCACAGCTCGGGAGGATTTGCTTCTCCCTCCTCCCAGCAAACCTGGAGCGTTCCAGCCCTGGGAACAGGGACGGGCGCGTTCCCAGCGAGCCACGAGATGGCGCCGGAACGCGCATCCCGAGCATCTGCAGAGCCCCAGCCCTTCCCAGAGCTTACAGAGGATGCGGCTCCTTCCACTTCATCAAAGTCAGAGGAAGTCTGTGATTAGCTGCATGTTTACAAATAAAAGGAGGATCTGGAGACAGATCAAAGATGACTCTCCAGATTTGGCCCGATATCAGGTTCCTGTGCTAACAGCATCTGCATGGGTTCCACTCATGCTCAGTGGCTGAGCTTGGTGTATCTCATCATGCATTAATAATGCTTTTTCAAGGCTTAGTGCATTTATTAGAAGTCTGAAGATTCAGCCAGCTAAGGACCTGAAGAAACAAAACAACACCCCTCAGCCAACAAGATCTTCCAGGCTCCATCTAAGAAAAGCACCCACTGGGTTCTTCCTCACCCTGCTTCCTTGCAATGTAAAGGGAACCAAGAAGGAAAGATAAGCACTGTTCCAAAATCCAAAGGATGTAGTACTTCAGACTCAATAAACAGGAGCAATAGCTCCTCTAATGTTCTCTAACAATCTAAGCAGCTTGGGTGCTCCAATCACATCGTATATGCCTTTCACTGAGGAGTCTGTAGTGCATCCAGGATCTCAGTGACTTTGTCACAACCCAAAGGAACAGGGAGAGAAGCAGATGGGAGATAGAAGATGTGGTGTGTGAAATACACTGAGTTAATGTATATCTGTTCTAAGGGACATCTTTGTTCTGACTCTGTGTAACAAACCAACATAGCTTGTGAGGTCTGGAAGGCCACAGACTATCCCTTCTCTCATAGTAGTGCTCTGTTTGAAGTTGGTATTTCTATTTGGGGTCTAAGCCACACTGAACTTGATCAAATAAACATTCTCCAAAGGAAACTGCCTTTGAACTATTTAACTCTTTGCACAGCAAACTAAAGCTGAAAGAACTGTAACAATTACTGTAAAATCTCTCGTGTCTTGACTGAGTTATTTTCCAGTTTTTAAGTTACTGTACATCAGGACCTCTGTCTTTTCTGGCAGAACTGACTGTCAGCAATGGCCAGTAAAATCTAAGTGAAACACAATCCATCCGAAAGCAGACTAGGTGGGGCTAACCCTCAGACTTCCAGGCATGCAGACTATTAAGTGTCATATTTTACAGCATATGTAAGTGTACACAACTTCTATTTAATTCATCTGATAACAATGTAGCTCAGACATCTGAGCTCTCTCCTGGGCTGTGGGACATACTAAGACAATGTCTTCATCAGTTCCAAAGGATCTTACCCTGTATTTCCTCTTCCTACAATATTCCTGTATCTATCCTTTTCCCAGAGGAGGGATATTTTAGATTTTGTCTCTTAAAACGTTTTTGATTTGTGTAAGTAATTCAATAACCAATGGCCAGAAACCAGAACCTCAGTAGTTTGGAAGCTGGGACTCTGTACCAGTAGGTACCAGTAGGAAACCCACAGGCAGGGAAGAAACCAGGGCACCATCTTTAGCATCCTAAAAAAAAGCCCTAACAACAACTTGTGTAAGAGGAGCGTAACCGATACCAGAAGTCTGGTGTATCTGCTGCCAAAACCAAAAGCAATTTATGGTATTCAGCAAACTCTATTTTTAGCCAGCTTATCTGCATTTCCACAAACTTTCATGGTCTTTGGGGCTTTTGCCATGGAGAGGACAGTATGTTATTTTTCCCTTTCATTTTCTGGGGAGTCAGAAGCAGAAGTCCCTCTGGTGACCATCCGCAATGTAGTGGGATGGTTACCTAAAAAGGAGAGAACAGGTATTACTGAGTTGTGTAGGTTCAGCTGAACATGTGAGAACTATTAAAAAAGGCAACTTCTTAGCCCTAGTCATTGCTTTAAAACAGGAAGGAAGCAAATCTTCCCATTCCAAAAAATAGAAGGCAAGTAAAAGAGCCAAAAGGATGTATTTTTAAAATAGCAACCTTGACATCAAGGGAGATGGGGGAAAAGAGAGGGGGAAAGACTGATTTTTGCATCTTTTGTGTTGGCAACACGGCTGCTGGAGAGACCTTGGCAACTGCTGACACTTGTGGCACTTTGCCTGACAAACAAGTTGAGAAACCAAGGATTTACAACAATCCTGATTTCCAGTGGGTTTTCTACCATCTACACAGCTTCCAGGATTTAGAGGCCTATAAGGGATGCTCTCATTCCCTGTCAGGAGTCTTGGGATGTCTACAGAACTACAAGACATATTTATCTGAAGTCACATCTTTTTTGCAAACAAAAAAAAAAGTACACCCCAAAATCTCATTGATGCAAATCACACTTGAGTTTGAGTGAAAACAATAAATGCAGCAGGACTTTGTGAGAGAGGGAAGTTCTTGAACTATTTCTTTTTTTTTTCCTCCCACCGGAAATTCTAGATGCAGCATTGTTTTTGTGGTTGTTGCTGCAGGAAGATTTACTATGGTTTTTAGTATGCCAGAAGGCACAGGAAAGGATTAAACCTTTTCATTTTCTTGCAAGACAGTCAAAGATCCTGACCACGTCTGAACCTCAAGGTTGCTGGGGTGAGGTGTGCCTCACTGGCTACAAAAAATAGACAGTAAAAGCCTGGCCTTGGACCATCTGAGGATTTCTCATCTCACAGTTCTGTTATGTTCCCTTTAATACATTAATATGAAAATTTAAAAATGTACTTCCAACCACTGTTACACATGGAATCTGCGTGAATTACTGAAAACCATTTCTCTAAAAGCATGATGCACAACATTCTTGTCTTATGCCTTAAATTAATAAAAAAATCCCCACCCTACAAGATATTTGAGGACAAAAATAACCCAAATAAAGATCTGATAGCATTTCTCCTGTGAGGCTGGCACTGGCCATTCAAGTACATGAAAAAGAACATGGGCTGTTTTTTTCAGGGCTGAATATTTATAGGCATGATGAAGTGATTCCTGAATCATGAGCTCTACGGCCCTGTTACAAATTAAGATTTGTCTTTTTGCATTAAAAAAAATAAAATCACAATTAATTCCAGAATTGTGGAAGTGACCGTAAAAGTAGCAGAAGACACTTAATTTATAAAATGTGTCCTGATTTTTGGCATCTTTCCCCTACAAAATCTCAGCCTACTCACACATCTGAAGAATACACTGCAGACCAATATTTTGGGAGTTTTTTGGAAGCTGGAAGAAAATACAGAAAACTGGTTTATTGCTGAGAATAACAGAAATGTCAGCTTTTGAAAACACGTTCCTAATTTCTAGCCTTCAGCAGACTTTATAAAGTCATATTAGTCATGCTTCATCTTGTAGGTCTTTAAGTCTGCGACAAGCATCAAACCAGCTGAGAATTAGGGAAGTCAGAAGATTTGATTTTTAACCCTCTGAGACTGAGAAGCGCTTAAAAGTCAGAAGCACACAGGGATAATAACAGATACTGCCAGCATCAGCTTAAGTTACACATGGAATCACCCCGAGCTTTCAGCATTAGACCAAAAATGAGACGACTGTGTGCCCTCACTGTGAAAAGCAGTGAGGGGCACAGGGCAACAGAGGAGCTCCACAGCTGCATCTGGGCCCACAGCTGGAGGGCAGGAAGGCCAGAGGAAGGTGGGAGCCATTCCTGGTGCTTGGCCAGACAAGGGGCCCAGCTCATTCCTGGCCTCGGGCCAGGCCAACCACACAAACGCGGTGGCGCAGAGCACTACCCAGCCTGCTTCAAGAAACACTAAGAAAGCTCCAGAGCATATTTGTGGGATGAGCTGAGTGCAGGAAGGTTTCCAGTTCTCACGAAGAGGGCAGATAGCAGAGATGTGTCTCATTTGTAAGAGGTTGGGCTGCCTTTTTCCTTATCAGGAAATAGGAGATGAACGTAAGAGTTCAGCTTCCCCGAGGATGCTTGGGGGAGACAGAGACCAAGTTAAATCTGGGACATGCTCTGAGTTTAAGTGAACGAGCCCCCTCCCAGCCACTCATTCGTCCCCTCATGCCACCCCTTCTATTGTGCTTGCACAAGATGTGACACAGAGATGGAGAGGGAAGCACAGCGGGGAACTGATCCAGCCAAAAACCAGCCCCACAGGGAATAGAAAAAAGCCCCTTGTTTGATTCAGTTCATTGTGAAGCTACAGAGATGCGTGCTTTTTGACAATGGAGAGGGTGGCACATAGGGGACAGGAGAGCTGAAACTGATGGGGAGAAGTAAAGGGCTGACAGGGTTCAAGGTGGCACTGCCTCCAGGAGCAAATCCATGTCCTCACCAATAGCTCTGAGACTCCTGATGGTTTAGCACTACAGTATTTAAATACAATCGTGTAGTCAAACTATTCACTTTTATAACAATGTATTTTTAATGCATTCTCCAGGGTAATATATTTTCTGTCTTCAGCTTTGAATAAAAGATACGCTGAATTATATGTTTTACATCAACTGAAAATATTACATAGAGAAGTCCCCTAATTAAAGCATAAATTCTTAGAATTCCATGATACTCTATTTATTGAAATCAAGATTTCTCCAGAGACCTGTTGGCTACAAATATCATTATACACAAATGTAAATACTCTTTGAGCTAACAAGTCAGCAGGAAGCATTTACAAGTATATATATGCATATATATATATAAACATTTTAAACATCTCCTCTGAAACTGAAAAAGAAGCTCAACAGCTTTTGTGATATTTTAAAGCTTATACTGGGTCTTCATGAACTCCCTCTTTTTAACTTTCAGTAAATCTTGAAAGCTAAGAGCTAGGCTGGCCACTTTTAAATTCTCAGGATTGCAGCCCACAGCACTGCCAAAATGAGAAAAACAACAGAACACAGAGAGGTTCTCCAAAAATAAGAATAGCAAATCACTTAAAAATATAACTTAGGGCATCCAGCAAATCTTTCTCTTTCTGGCTACGCCTTGTGCAATGCTTACACCTCCAGTTTTAAAGATCCTTAAGTGCTTTTACATTCTAACATTCACCAAGGAGATGCAAAGGAACAATGTTATGGCAAAAGAAAAGTACAAATTAGAGGAAAAGAACTCAAACTATTTTTGCTTCCCCTTCACTGTCTTTCAAGTAACAGCAAGACCTCTAGGATAACTGCCGTTCATTTTTTTATTTCTGCTTTTGTTCTGTCTCCACATTAAATCATTTTTGTCATGGTAGGAGCACTGGAACACCATCATTTCACTCTCCTGCAGATGTCCCATTCTGGGGAGAACATTCAGGAGTGGCCAGCCCCAGGCTGCCTCAGCACCCAGACCTTCTCCCCTTTCACAGCAGCCAAATTCCTCCTGTCACTGCAGACCTTTTCTCTGACAGTCCCGTGCTGTTCCCCTGCACGCTTTTACATGTCACCTTAAATACTCATCTATTTAAATACCCATCTACATCTACCCCAGCCTGACTTGTTTATGTTCTCCTATACTCCCCTTGATCACTTCTCAGGCTACTTCAGTCATTCTGATTTTTTCTGCCTACATGTAAGTAGATCCACTCCTAAACTACCCTGCAGTGCAATTCATGCTCTTTGTAAGCCTTAGCATGGACTTTTCATACCTGTGAACTACAAGGCACTGGGTTTTATTTCACTAGAACAGGAAAAACATCAATTCAAGTTCAGTTGGAAAACTTTTAACAAACTTTACTTTGAAAGGCTACAACAACACAGCTTGTAATTGAAAAACAGAGGTACTCAGGGTGTTTATAAAGTTAGACAGCACACATAAATACCATCATTCCCAGTTTGTCCATTTAACTTCTGTAGTTGGCAGGTCTACTTACACTAGGAAGTAGCATTTTTTAAGAAACACTTTTGGGTCAAGTTCAGACCAAAGGGCTCCTGATCTTGAGCAGGAGGCTCCATAAATCATCCTCAGCCCTTCACCGAATTCAGGACTGATCCCTTACACGGCAGAGGTCACCTCCTGCTTTTCAGCCAGGTCTTTAATCTGGGCTGTGCTGTGCCCCCGCAGCGCTGCGGGCAGCGGGGCCGGCCGTGCTTGGTACGCACCCCGCGTCCGTGAGCTCATGGCTCAGGCCCACGGCTCCCCAGCCAAGCTGAGTCATCCTCACCCTGGTCTCACAGCCGGGACGGTTTATCCACTCCTCCAGCCACCCCCTCCATGCCACCTTTGGGATTTGCTTCCCACTGCACAGCCCTGATCCTGCCTGCCTGCCTGCCTTTGCCACTCCCTCCCACTCAGGATCTCTTCTCCCACTCAGTCTTCCCACTCCTCCAGTGCCATGAGACCCTCCTGCCAGCTCCCCCAGTGCTCTCCAGCTCTCCTTCCCTTCTCTTGACTGCTTCTCCCAATCCAGCTGGTGCTGAGAGGGATAACCTGCATGTCAGAGAGACACTGTGTGCAGTGTATGAACCCCCCAGCTCTGGAGTGCTGGAGTGTGTTCATGCCTGTGCTCTTTTGGCCCCAGTGCTATTGAGGACTCGGTTGACTTCAGCATCATCCAAGAAAACAAAGGGCTGAGCAGTTAAAGCAAAACACTAAAAGCCCACTAAACTGCACCCAAAGCAGTTGGTGCCTCGGAGCAGCTGCTGGCTCAGGAGCAAGGGCTGGTGGGGGAGCCTTCTCCATCACTGCAGAAATGCCACGTCTGCCAACCAAGAGAGATCCTAATGCACATTTAAAACTGAATAAATGCAAGGCAACTCGCACTGATTTTAACAGGTAAAGTGGAGATTCTGAATTGTATTCACTCCTCTGAATAGTCTAAAATTAAAGCTCGATACCCCTCGTAATCCCCAAGAAACAAGGAATGAAACTGAACTCTGACAAAAACAAACACATGAAAGCCCTGGACTAGACCGTCAGCTCCTGGCTCCTATTCTCAACCCCACCACTGGCACACAAGGTGATAGAATATTTCAGTTGGAAGGGACCTGCAATAACCATCTAATCCAACTGCCTTCATTTCTGATCTGAATTACTTTCCTCCCTCCACAGCTCAGTGGGAAATACGATTACCACCCTCTTTGATAAAGTGAGATCTGCTGGGAGAAAGTACAACTAGGTTTTATTTTTTAATTGTTTTCTCCACAGTTACATATTAGGATACTTTCCTCCACCCCATAACAAATCACACACTTAACAAACGTTTAGACAGCTGGTGCCTAAGAGTCAAAGCCAGTTGCTCTCTCAAAGGCCAAAGTGCCTCACTGAATTGGTGTCAGCTGGTACTTAGTAGGATTTTTAAATTCAATTAAATTAAGAGACAAGCTGCATAGATTAGGGCTCTGCTAGAATCAGAAAGGAATCTTAAAAGGCATAAAATATCTTTACATTTATTAAGCAAACTCTGCAGTCTTGTTATATTCTTGTTGAAAAACACAACATTCATAAAGTATGAAAACAAGAAGCAAAAAAACCCTTAAGGTCCCAAGCAATGGGACTACCTTCACACCCACCCTGCTTTTAACTTTCCAACACAAGCAGCAAGGCACGGTTCACAGCTAGGCTGAAAATGCAGTCTTCAGTGCACATGGCCATCCTGCATTCCTAGCAACCCACCACGGCCACTCCTCCCTTTGTATGTTAGGATAAGCAGGTTAAATACACCCACAGAGGTACAGTGAGAGAAAGGCCAACATCAGTTGTACAGTTCTGCTAGGACTTCCCATCTGTGCTGGAACCCCTCAGTTACCCCAACAGCCATGAACTCCCTTCCCCCTCAAGCACACCAGCCCGAACCTGCAAGGGTTAACTGAGCCTATATGCTCTCACCCCTGGGAAGCACCTTCCAGCAAAGCCAAGAAGCAGGGGACCAGGACAGCCAGCTCTGCCCCTGCAGCACAGTCAGAGCGCAAAGGATTATTTCTTGGCATTGCTGGTTTGGGTTTTGTTTTTTGGTGTTTTTCTTTTCTTCATTTTGAAAATTAATTTGGGGATTACGAACAATTATGCTCTTGCACATTAATCGCTGGGATCTAAAATTTTCACATGAAGAAACAACACATGGAAATATTAAAGCACTCATCTTACGGACATGGATCCGAGAACTGTTTAATAGCAGTCAGTGAAGGGGTAACATTGTGCTTTTAATCTACAGTTTAAAAATAATGATTTGTATATCTACGTAGTAAAACAATAAAATTAAGAACAGAAACTGGTATTAGGAAACAGTGAAAATGTAATAATTAAACACATTATGCTTTTCAAAGCTTTATATTTAATGAGCCTAAATAGACACCTATGGTTAGAAGGGTCTTAAAAAAATAATAAAAAAGAGACTTATTTCCAATTTTTTTTTTCCTTTTCAAAATTTTTTTTACTATACTTATGCTTTGCTTTGGTGTTCTCTCTGCTGCCAACTTAATGCTTTAACAGTATGTTTATGCTTATGTTCTTTTCAAATGTTTGGCATTATAGTGAGATCTCATATCTTTCCTCAAATTAAATTTTGCTCCACATACTCCACATGTATACAGATGAACATCCCTGTGCTGCTCCAGTTGCTCATTATTTGGGAATATCTGAAAGCAGACCTGGCATATAGTCTCTCCAGCTGATAAGTGAGATATCATATGCCGTACATGGTCATGTTTTCGGAAGTTTCCTTGATCACAAATGGAACAGACATACCTGGCCATGCCTTTGTGCATATCATTGTGGAGACGCAACTGGCGCTCTCTTAAGAACTGCTTCCCACATGTCTGACAAACAAACTGTTTTTCCTTGGTATGAACGGTATAGTGTTCCCGCAAGTGGCAACGCTGATAAAAGCCTTTCCCGCAAAGGTTGCAGAAATGCTTACGTCTGTGATCCCTCTCATTCTCTTCCAGCATGGAGTTCTTGAACAGATCTTGCTCCAGGCAGTTTGACATATGTTCAACCACTAGGTTTTCAGTATCAAAACGCTGGCCGCAATTAGGGCATCGGAAAGGGCAGGCAGAATGCTTGTATAACTGGTTTTTTTGAAGGCTGTTCATTTGGAAGTGACTGTCCCTGAAGTCCTCTAGCATCTCTGCAAACATCATGTCCCTTATTTCTGACTGCTCCTCGGGGTTTTCTTCCAAGTCCATTTTCTCCTCAGAATTTCTGATCCCGTTCATGGTCAGATCCTGGGGCTCTCCACAGGTCTGTGCATGATCCTGTAGCTGCTTGCCTTTGACTAGTATTTGACCACACTTGCCACAAGCACATATATTTTCTATGTGTTTGGATAAATAATGAGAGGACAAATCTTCCTCAGTGATTGTTAGCCCACAAAGTTCACAGGGAGCATTCTCCACATCCTCCTGCACTGAAGGAGCCTTGCTGTTAAGGTGCCGTGGACTTTTCAAACACTTTCTTTCATCCTCATCCATGGATAAACGAGGCTTTAGAGTCTTCCGAGCATTTCTCTTCTCTCTCATCTCTTCCTCAACGTAGTATCTGTAAAGCGGCTCTTCCTGTTCATCGTCTAGGTCGTCATTGTCAGAAGACTCATTGCAGTCTTTATCTGCCACCTTAATGATATTAAAATCCTTCAGCTCATCTGTGGGATTGTCCTCTGGCTCCACCTTGATGATAATCCTCTTCCTCTCAGAGGCTCTACTTCCTTCTTCACCTGATGTCTCAGAGGCAACTGTGCTGCTTTTTCTGCTTGTGATGTTTGACACGGGAGACGAAGAATCGTCCGCAGCATGGCTCGAGTCCCCCTTGTATTTTTCTGTTTGTGTGGAAATCATTTTAGAAGTAGAGTTCTTTTCACTAAAGTCCATCTTCTCAGCACTGTAGTACCTGGCACTTTGGTAGGAATGCCTGTTGGTGCACGTTAACACGTGCTCATCCAGTAGCTTTTCACAGCTAAAACTAAACCCGCAGCTGTCGCAGGTGAAGCTCCTTCCAAACCGGCGCGAGTGTGACACACGCTCTTTCGTGTGAGAGAATTTGGACGTGGTGCTTTTTTTGCAGACATCAAACAGTTGTTCGGGGAAGCTGTTGAGCTGCAAAGCTTCTTCCTCAGCCTCTTTGTTATGGGATGTATTTACCGTTGAACTTGGCGGCTCCATGCCCCACCTGTTTGTTTCGCTGCCATTTCTAGCAAGTGCGTCTTCATACATTCTCACACCAAATATCATTTTATTAGTCTGGGTGCTAGAGGCAGGAGATGAACATTTTAAACTAGATGAGTCTGTATCCTGTATGTCTTCTAGACACTCAGGTACGTTATATAGCTGTAAATAGTTCATGGCCACTTTAAATTGCTCAAAATTGGCAGGGGCTGTCATAATTTTTCCTAAATACATGAACTGTAAAATAAGATCAAAGCATTCAGCGCTAATCTTCATGTTGCTTAGATTCAGCTGGGCTGTAGTGTTTTGATGGTTCATAAAAAACATCCTAAAATAGGCGCTGCAGGCAGCAAGGACTGCTTTATGTGCTTGAAAATAAATATCATCGATAGCGATGCAGCAGTCGCACAGAAAGCCCCACTCTCTTTGCTTGTTTAGCTGCTGGAGGACATAGTTGCTATGGCTGGTTTTTGCCATCTTGTACTTCGATTACAGCCCTGCATAAAGAAAAAGGTATCTGTTAAATCACGAGCACAAAACCCAAAGCCTGCTTAAATGTAGGGAGGAACTGCCATCTCTCTGCTCTCTAGATCCTCCTATTCTGCCAATCTGCGGGTACAGCTTCCTGTCTGGAGATCTCTGCTGGTAACTACTTACGAATATTGATGCCAGTGAAAACATCCATAATTCCATGTCCTCACCACTAGACTTACAAGACTAGTAAACTAATAAACATAACCAGCACACACGTCAATCAGAGCTACGCTGCTAGAATATAAATTAGCAAATATATCTCAAAGTCCTCCAGCCAAGATTTTCAGATATGAATTCTGAACACAGAACTTCAAAAACTTCACAGGGTAGACTTCTGTAAGATGGCCCCAGGACAACACCTATACAAGGTAAGCTGGCTGTCAGAAACCACTCTTCAGTCTCAACTTGCCTTTTTACCTGTCAGTCCAACGGGCACATGATGCAACCCACACTGGAAAACAGGCCGGGCTCAAACTGGTCTTTCCCTCCCCATGAAAGGAAATTAAGAGACAACAGAGCACCCACACAAGCTACTCCACACATTTTGCTCTTCTGAGGGACCACCTCGACCTTCTCTGCAAGGCGTCCTGCAAACCAGGAACTGCAAACTCAAACGCCTTCTCAGAAGCAGAGGGCAGCCCGGCTGTGGTGGCACGTCCCACATTTGAGCCCGCTGCAGATGGTGACCAGGCGAGCTGCGTGACAGCCACAGGGACTGCAGAGGCAGGAAGTGGTGCACGCCGTGCCTCCAACTGCTCTCAAAACCACTCGTTCAGAGTGCTGAAATGTAACCAAAACACGTAGATGGGAAACCGGACAAAGAAAAACTCAGCAATGGAGAACTGAGACAGCCAGCAAGCCAGAGGTGGAGCCATGGTGAAATGAAGCCTCGGCAAAGACTGGAGAGAAAGGCCTGCCAGTGCTGAGGGCTGCTCTGTGTGAAAGGACTAACTCGTCCTCAAGAGAAAAGAGGAAGAAAACATCATGATTTATGTTAACAAAAAATGTCACACAAGAAATGCACTGTATGCAGGAGGTGTGCGTTTGATTAAAGACAAACTTCACCAAGTGTGGCCTGATCCAACACCTAGTCACGACTCCCTTTGGAAAACCTTCACTGGTACACATAAGCTGTTCTAACTGCACAGGCTGAGGGGGTGAGGAAACAGAAGAGGGTATAGAGAACACCCTAATTGAAATGAAAAACATAAAGCAGTAGGGAGGATTCTTAACATTTTGAAAGGTTATTGCAAACAATGCAACTAACTGTAAGAGGTTTGTACAAATAAAGTACAGACTAGCAAATAATATATACTAAAGGACATTTTATGACTCAATGAAATGCATGGATTGATTTGCAACCACTCTTTCAACTTAAGTCCAAAACTTAAACACAATACACACACAAATGCTCCATTTTTCTTCTTATTTTCCTAACAGCTTACATCTCCTAGGGGGAAAAATGGGTAGAGAAATTAAAATTCCACAATTAGTGTTGAATTCACAAGCCATAGGCGTTGCCTGGCTTGTTAAGAAGCAAACCTAACATTAATCCCCATTCTTCATTCCACAAAGGACTGCCATGGAGGAAAGGCTCCCAGGCTCTCGAGAAAAGAACATGCTCACCCCACCCAGCAATATTCCCTCCTGCCAACTCACACAGCAGTTCCTATGGATCACCACCAGCACAAGATCCTGTCTGGCAACAGGAACCTTGAGATTTGGGTTCGACTACACTGATGACAAGCATCTGAATGGCAGCTGCTCCCCTCTTCTCAACCCAACCCTCCACACCCAGAACTCCAGCCTAGCACCCTGCCACAGTAATTCCTGGACTGTTTGGCCCAGTGATGTCCACTGCAGACATGCAACTCATTGCATGGAATCAACTTTTCTTTTTTACTAACTTGCAAGGCAGTGGCTTTGAAAGTAGAAGAATCTCTGAAACAAGTTCACATCTTTTCTACAGAAACTGATTATCATCTATGTCACTGTGTGATTTCAGATGTTTCTGTGAAAAACAGCAAAGCTCTCAATATCAAATAATAGAAGTGCACTTCATATTCTTCCAAGTGGTAACGTGTTTTGGAGCTGAGGCAATTCATTAGATGCTTAAATGTAATTCAATCTATTGTATTAAGAACGGCAGCTGCATAATGATAAAGAATTAATTTAAACTTCTACATTCTAAGAGTGAAAACCAACGAGAAAATGAGATGATGCCATCTAAGGCACCACTGGCCTCTTGGTGTGAGCTGCCAACTCAACGTGAAAAGGCTCAGGACAGCTCATGTTAACTTCCCAATCCTCATAGAGTGGGAAGTTCTAAATGTTTTCTTCAATTGTGGTTTTTTTCACACTAGATATACTCTATTGTGTCCTCCAATAGCAAAACAGCAATACAAGCAGCAAGCCTGTACAAAACAGGTGGTCACAAACTATCTGCAGGCAGGCACCTGCAGATGGGGTCATTTCCGGGTGGTGGGAACAACGAGTGACAGCACACAAACTCGCCTTTTTCAAGTCTTCTTCTTTGAAAATGGCAAAAGATATTTCTCCTTTTGACAGATGAACTCCTGCAAAGCTTTCAGCAAGTGGATCCTGACATATAACAATGACCCACTGGCAATGCCATCACGCAGGGATAAAAGGGTGGAGCATGAGGTTGTTTGAGCAGGATGGCAAAAAGGTTTTGGATTTGACATGCACTTGGTCTTTACCACTGTACTACTACATGTAGGTATTAAAACAGAGTGTTTGAGGTTATTTATGTTAATGAAAGTCCTGGCATTCTCCCTCTGGATGCTGTATTAACCTGCTGGATGTAACTTCCCACCACCAGAGCCTGTGTTGGGCTATTTAAAACTTCAACACATTTCAACCAGCAACAGCAAAACTTTCATTCTGAAACCTTGGACTGATTACTTTTTTTCCCTCCTCCACAGAAAAGCTCAGCCAAAATGATTCCAAAAATGAGGTTATGAAAAAGCTTTCATAAATGCAGATTATTATTTTTTCATTTATAAATTAAAAGTTTCTCTTCCAGAATCTTTGAGGAGACACTTTATGTGGGAGAAAGCATTATTTCTTAGGTATGTTGTCACCACAGAAAAATCTGCCGGAATTTGGCCAAGCTATATGCTTGAAGGGGGAAAAGATACAAATTATTCAGTTTACTCACACTTAAGACTATTGTCAATTATTTAAAGTTCAAATTACAGCCTTGCTGAGAACATTTCATCCTCTTGCAGCTGCTTAGTACACAGGGGCCTGCCTGAGCCATCCTCAGTGAGATCCCCTTTTGCACAGAGCACTGCCGTGGTTTTAAACTACAAAAGGCTTGATTCAGATAGAGGGAAGAAATTTTTTATTATGAGGGTGTTGAGACACCCTCTGGGTGTTGCCCAGAGAGGTGGTGGATGTCCCATCCCTGGAAACACTCAAGGCCAGGTTGGATTGGGCTCTGAGCAGCCTGATTTTGTTGATGTCCCTGCTCATTGCAGGGGGGTTGGTCTAGATGGCATTTAAAGATCCACCCCAAAGCATTCCATGATTCTGTGTGCCACCCTCCACAATGTCACAGCTGATAGCAGAGCCTCCTGGAGACTGCTCCACACTATGCCTCACCACAGAGTCTCAGCTTCCCTAGTGCCCAGTTCTGGCTGAGCCAGAGCCAGAGCCAGGAAGGGATGTAGTGAAAACATCAGAGATTGGGAAATGTGAGAAGGATGTGATGGAAACCCTCTGGAAGCCTGGAGAGAAGAAAAGGGCAGGCTGGGAGTGCAGTGCTGAGCCAAGAGAAGGGCACTGGGATTAGGAAGGAGCAGTGGGAATTAAAAATGGGTGCAATGAGGGTCTAAACAGTGGAGGGAAGAAGCTGCTTAGGCAAGGGGCTGGGAAGAGCCAGGCTGCAGGGCCTAGGGCAGAAAGGGTAGAAAACACAGACAAGCCCTTTCTGGGGAATGGGTGGAAAACAATTACAGCATTCATGCCTTCAGAGCAGGAACTGCACCCCAAATTTCCAACCCTGCCATCCCTTTGCCATCAACAAGCATGACAGGCTTAATGACAAACTCCTTCCCAACAAGAGCAAGCTCTCAGAAAATGGTAATTTATCATTGTTTTGTTACTTTAATTGCTAAAATGGCAGCAATCTGCTTTTATCACTCATGTAGGTGGATCAGTACTGCAAATTATTTTTGAAGTTTGCTTTAGAAAGAAAAAGCAGGTATCAAAAAGAAAACAGGTCTTTTTACAGAAAATTCAAGGTATACACATCTATTATGTATATATCTTAGTATATTCTTCCAGCCCTCTTACCAAAACTTCCCTTACTCAGCACATCCTCTGGATCTGTCCAGGCCTGGATATGAGCAGCACAAGACAAGATCCCTGCTCATTTGGCCAAGCATTTGGAGGATGTGAAGTGAATGAGAGGTGGGGGACAAAAAGGGGGATCTCACAGCAATGAACACTGCTTGGAGAATATCATCCCATTGCTGTCACTGCCAGGACAAGTAATTTCAACCTTTCTGGTTTGTTTTTTTTTTTAGTAAGCCTGGCTTGCACTTTTTGGATGCCAAATTTATTCACCCAGGCAAACACCACTGTTGGCAACTGAGGCCAGGGGGAGCTGACTTCTGTATGTATTAAACACCAAGTATCTTGGAAAATTAAAGCTCCATACAGGTGAGTTTGTCAATCCGAAGTTTTAAATTATTTTTGACCCTCTTTTTCAAAGAGAGGAGAATCACCAGCCACTTGCCCAGTGGACTAGCACACTTTGTGAAGCATCCAAATCCCGGAGGCACCAACCTCACAAGTCCACCAGGAACTCAACTAACTCCATCTTCAGCAGTGATTGATTTGTGCAGTAAAAGCAGCACAGGCCATGTTGTAAGCAATACTGAATGATGCAGAGATGTTCTGAAAAAATGTGCTAGAAAAGCATCTGATACGGAAATGAAAACTGAAAGTATTTGACGTGGGTATTTTCCCTCTGATTTTCAAACTCCAAGTCGCCATATGCATTTTATTTCCCTAGTAAATATTTATTTTTACATAGCCACGCTTTGATTCAAGCTACTTGTCTGCCACCAGACTTTTCTTTTGAGGCACCACTTAGATACTATTCAGATGTGACCATGAACAAGGTTAAGTTGCACTTCTACAGTAACTAATTATGTTGCTTTTAAGTCTGCTAACAAGAAAAAACAAGTATTTACTACAGCTCCATGCAGTCATTTCCTCACACTCAAAGTTTTCTGAGATGTTTTAAAACAAAAGAAGTTAAAAAAGTCCTCAAGCAAAGAAGTAGTGAAGTTCTTTTGCTAACTTCTCTGTCTTTAAAACAGACATACCACAAGGTTCAGAATTCAGGAGCCTCTCGGCTCCTAAAATTAGTAGGTGGTTTTCAAAACCCAGCATTTCCACTGCTGAGCAGGCAAAAACATAGCACTTACATGCTTAGTTACTGGCTGCTTTTCTTTGGAAACCAAGAACAGGCTGGACAAAAGTGCAAGAAATGAGTGCAGAATTTGGTGCTAATAGAAAATGAGACTGGAAAACCTCAAGCAAACAACGCTCAGTTATCCAAAAAACAAGTGCACGAGGATCAGAAGGCAAATCCCCCGTCGCCGGCTGTCTCCACACCCCACCCTGGTGTGGGTTCCCAAGAACTCTTCCCCCTAATTTTGCCATTGTGGGACAGATCTACCAAAAAGCCTGGATTCCTAAATGACAGCACTAACATGCTGCAGAAAATCCTACAGAATACGCATAAATTCTCCACACAACACCCAAGAAGTTTATGTGTTTGGCTACTGCACTGACCACGGAGCTGTAAACAGGCTACAACTTTTACCTGGATATACTCAGTAGGAAGCCACAGAGATTGCTCTGGGTGCCGCAGTTTACACAAACACTGAAAAAACAGCAAAGAACTTGGGGCCAGGTGACAACTGTCCACCTCAACAGCTAGCATGGATCAGTTTGCACTGCAAGCATAGCCTTGATCATAAATTAAAACAGCTATGGGAATTCCATGTACCGCCAGGGAAAATGTAATTAAGCTCCATTATTCAGGCTATGAAGGACTAAAGGTATAATTTATCCTCCTCTCACGGCCCTTCCAATCGCCTGCCTTTCAGGCATGCCAGTTGGAAAGATGATTCCACGTGATGCAGATACTCATCTTCAGACACATCCCAATGGCTGAATCAACTCATTTTAAACAGACTCCTGGACAGTCTACAGGAACAGGTTTCATGGCACTTGAGCTAGATTTGCAAAGGGAAAGGGAAGATGCTCCAAAGCCTCCAACATGAGCTGTCAGAGCTCCTGGATGCCCTGTTCTCCACTGTTCAGCCAGCAGTTCTCTGCTGATTCAGCATCCATGCCCACAAATGAGAAACAGATTTTACCAAGTTATGCTTCTCAACTGCTAACTGAAAATTAGTTAAGATATGTTACGTGGTCTTAGGTAAGAACATTCCTTGAAAGACAAGGAATACAGCTTGAGAGAAAAAATAAGAGGACTGAGTTTGTGCTAAAGGCCCATCTTAACTGCAAACAACATTAGATCAGATCTAGGGAGTAGAAGTCCTAGAGAGATCTTATGCAGTCCTTCTAAAGTAACTTGCTAGCCACAAAGGTTGACTCTAGAAAGTCACAGTTATCTTTTATCTGGCACCTTTACAGTTGTCAGGCAACATGGCAATGATATGTTTAAAAGAAACAATTAGTGGGGAAAAAACTATGACACTCAATTTATGCTTTGTAGCAGAAAGATGAGCCTTTTCATCTAGGCTCTCCGAGTTACACCAACTTTTAACTTCTGGAGGCATCTTGGTGGTTTAACCACACCTTGAGACCCTCAAATGAAGTCACAGGTGCCTTCCAGGAAAGGATCCTTGGCGAAATACAGGTTGCACTTCAGTGTAACAAGTTGCTGGATGCACCTGAATGAAGTACAGTAACTTGTGACACACAGATCAGACTACAGGTTTTCTTGACTCTTCCTGGTCTTAAATGTTTCACATTTTACTTTCAGCATACTAAAAATAAAAGTAAGGCTACTGAGGTCTCCATCCAATGAAATAGGTCTAATATGAGGGAGAAAAGACAACAGCCAGTGAATTCTGGAGTTTTGCAGTGACACTGTGTGCACAAATTAAAAATTACCAGACCAATTTGAGGATATAAACGGTCCTCATGCAAATTATGTCAGCTGTTGCGCCCACACACTGTGTCCACAGCAGAACTCTTTGGGTGAGGGTGTTTACCATTCCCAAGCAAAGGCAGGGCTGAAAAACCCAACTGCTGAAGAACCACTGCCCAAACTGAGAAATGAACACATGGCTTCTCACTCTACATGTGTGTGAGGTCCAGAATAACTCTAGTAAGAGGCCTAGCTGTAACAACTAAGAGAAAGGACACCGGGCTTTTATCAGGGAACTTTCACTATCTCAGTTCTGAGCATCTATTCTATTCTATTTCCATCTAGCAGGTAAATAGCCACTGCAGCTTTGCCCAGCCTGGATTTTCAGGGCTCTCCACTGTCAGCAAGAACAGAAATCTGTGAAAGAAGCAGCCGCTCACATTCAAGTAAGAAAGTATCTAAAAACCCAAATCCCTGGTTGGCATGAGCGCTCTCAATGTAATCGCTGCTAATTCCTGTGCCAGTGACAACAGTGGTTGAGTCTGATGAAGGGAAAGACTTGTGCAAGCAGAGCTGAAGCATCTGCTAAGTCTGTGATCTTATTCCACACAAAACTTTCTGGCTACTAGGAAGAAGTGGCTTCTATTACTTCTCTGAGCCTCCCACGCAGCACCAACCCACATCTTCATTACCTGCATCCAACCCTCCTGCTGGGTGCCTGCTGGTTCCCTGTGACCTCAAAACATCAGCAGAGAGCAACTAATACTACTTGTTACTCCTCAGGTTTTCTGGCCAGCCATCCAAAAATCTCTCCACAGTCTTGTCAACTCGCCGTGCTGCTGCTGCTGCCTCGGAAAATCTCTGCAACCGCTCGCGTTTGGCCGGTTTTCCCCACGGCCATATGGTCCCAACGCCTCTCCCCCGCTCGCCATGAAAGCTTAACTTGTAATTCGGTAAAAACGAGAAGCCCGCATCCCCCTGCTCACGGCTGCTCTGTGGGTTTTTCCAAGAGCTGTAATGAGGAATGTTAAACAAACACCTTTAATTAAAGGAATGTTTGTTTAGTGTAATTAAATGCCTAAGGAACACCACACTGTTGCAACCCCGGATAGTTTTGCAGTGCGTGCTGTACCTTGCGATACTCGAGTGCGAGGGAAATAATGCAAGCAAATGACAACCTGGCAGTAAACATCCCAATATTAAGCAGCATCCAAGCCATGCTACCCGTTTACCAACGCCTACGTGTCAAGAGGAACCGGCACTCCTGTATCAGCTGAAACAGGGTAAACTTGAGAAAGTGAGTTACAAAAAATCCCGAAAAATAGAGAGGAATAAAACCCCAGCCCCAAACTCAAAGCGTTTTCAGTCCCCTTTCCTCCACTCTCTTCAACTACCTTTCTATCCGAGCAGAAAAGAGGAGTCCTTTGAAGAAGGAGACTTTTGACACCGCTCCCAGAGCGGCACAGGGCTGGTTTTTTTATGTGACAAAAGTATTCCCCTTCCTTTCCAGCTGCCTCCACGGCGATCCAGCGCACTGCCAGCCCCGAGTGAAACCCAAGTCTCCCGCCTGGCAGGGTGGAGCATTCCCTCCGGGCTGCAGCTCCGCTCCGCTTTTCGCTAAACTACCGCAACTCACTCGAAGTTTTGGGGCGTTTATTTTGTGAAGACAAAAGGAAGAGAAGCGGCGGGACCCACGGCGGGGGCCGGGGCCAGGCGCGATAGCGGCACTCGAGATGTTTACCGCGACTTCGAGCCCCGGAGCCACGCGGGCGGCGCGCTGCCCTTCCCTTC
>VZTZ01002941.1:60014-119107 GCA_013400955.1 Drymodes brunneopygia | reverse complement strand
TTTTTTTGCCTTTATTCGCACGTCGGCTGTTGGGAGTGCTGGATTCCTGCATGATAAATGTGCTCATTTGTGTGTTTCATTTGAATGCCATTGTTAGCGGAGGAGCCCTGGGTAGGGTGAGCCCGCGGCTCGCTTTGCTTCTACCGAGGGTCTTTTGTGATGGGCTTTGTGAGAGGGAGAGCCCGAGTGGAGGAGTGACCCTGAAACTCCCTGTGATCCCCCCCGATGTTTCGCTTTATCCTCGGGAGCTGCGCTAAAGTCAGTTATACCATTGGTGTGTGCTCGTATATGAACGCATTCATTTCAGTCTTCACCCTTTAATTCCGCTGGGGAACAATAATGGTTAGTTTTGCCGTACGAGCTTTATTTGACCTTCAGGTTTCAGTGCCTCTTGGTGTGTAAGAACGGAGCCCTGGCTGCCTCGGGCTGTGTCTCACCTGCCCGGGGAGCGCTCCGGACCTGGCACCGAGGGGCATTGGCACGCCGGGGTGGCTCTGGCATTCCAGGGCTTTGTTGGAGCTTGGGCTGGAGTCTGGCACAGTGGGGACTGTCACCTTGGTCACTTGGGGTTCACAGCTCGGTTATTTAATCTGGAGGCTTCTCCAGCCGAATGTGGCATTCATTGACTAACACCTTCATTTCCCTGGAGGAGGAGTCCAGCTATCCCTTAAGGTGTCCCCTCAGCTATTCCATCTTTGTTCATGGAAATTTTCTCTGAGAGGCTCTTCTAAAATATTTTGAATGTTGAGTCATCCTATCTTGATTTGAATGAAGCCATCTGTGCTCAGGGATCTGCTCCTTGCACCTCTGAAGGGTTCAGTGGCTTCATGCTTGCTTTACACTGAAGTTGGCCAGTGTAACAAATCTCCCTGCCTTAGATGGAGGCACAATTATCCCATTTAATTATATGCTCTTCTCGGGAGGCTTGGGTTGCAGAACTTCCATCGGGGCGCGTGCCATGGTAGGGAAAGGTGACAGATGCAGTTTGGGAACCTCCCTGGCTTTGTTCCCAAGCTGACCTTTGGGTTACCTGCTGCAAAAGGCTCCTGTAGCCACTGTGACATTCTGCAGCAGCAAACCAAGACCTTTAAAGCCCTGAGTACGAGGGGTCAGGCTTGGCACTCCAGATGGATCTGCCAGCTCCAGAAATTCTGGCTGTGACAGCAGTGCCTCCAGAAGGGGCAGGGGCCTCTCTTGGGTAGAGGCAGACAGGTAAAATGAATGTGCAGGGGCTCTTGTCAGTCAGTGCTTTTTCTCTCTGCTTCAAATTACCCGTGGAGCTGTTGGAAAATCCAGCATCATTCCTTGCAGTGTTTCTGAGCCTTGAGGTAAACTTGAGATCTGGAGACATTTTTTGGAATACGGTGATGTCAGCACTCAGGACTGAGAACAGGAGCAAGCTGCAGAAATGCAAAGTTTTTCAGGAAGAATAGGAGCAAGGTTTAGCTGCCTTGATGGCTTGCAGAAGCCCCAAGTGTCCCAAGTTCTTGTCTGCAGTTGAAAATCCACATTTTTTAAACACATCCTTGCTGCCTTCTGGTTTCTGCAGCAGAGTCCACTGAGCAGATTTATGGGTTTCTATCTATGTCTGTGTTTTTGTTTTTCACTGTCCCATCGCAGCTGAGTTTACTGCTAAGCTCCTGCTCAGTTTACTCTTTCTTGTTCCTTATCTCAGCCCAGCACACAGGTGTGTGTTTTTCCTGCCTGCAGCTCTAGCTGTGATGTCTGTCCCTTGCTGCTGCACAGCTGGAACCAGTCCCTGCTGGCTGTCCTGCTCTGGCTTTGGGTGACACTTGGCAGTCACTGAACTTTGGTGTGAGCAGGGGCTCAGTTGTGCAGCAGCTTCTCCAGGCTGGGAGCGATGCCTGAGGCTGCTTCTCCCAGGGCAGATGTTGGTCATGGATCATGGAATTGCTGTGCTGCAGCTGCACTCATGGCACAGATCAGAGTGTGGTGGGTGATGTTGTCCTGTGGCACAGATCAGAGTGTGGTGGGTGATGTTGTCCTGTGGCACAGATCAGAGTGTGGTGGGTGATGTTCTGCACTCATGGCACAGATCAGAGTGTGGTGGGTGATGTTCTGCGCTCATGGCACAGATCAGAGTGTGGTGGGTGATGTTCTGCACTCATGGCACAGATCAGAACATGATGGGTGATGTTCTCCTGCTCTCCCTCTCCTCTGCCAGGGTGACTGGGACTGGACACCTTCTCTTGCCGGGATGGCGCAGAGGTCGGGCCAGGAGGATCCGGAGCGCTACCTCTTCGTGGACAGGGCTGTCATCTACAACCCTGCCACCCAGGCTGACTGGACTGCCAAAAAGCTGGTGTGGATCCCTTCGGAGCGCCATGGCTTCGAGGCTGCCAGCATCAAGGAGGAGAAAGGGGACGAGGTGTTGGTGGAACTGGCGGAGAACGGGAAGAAGGCGCTTGTCAATAAAGATGATGTTCAGAAGATGAATCCTCCCAAGTTCTCCAAAGTGGAAGACATGGCAGAATTAACCTGTTTAAATGAAGCCTCTGTATTGCATAATTTAAAGGATCGCTATTACTCTGGGCTCATCTATGTAAGTACTAATTATGGGATGCATTCTGGGTGCTAATTCAGCTGACCTTACCTGATTCCCGTCCCTTTACTCTTTGGTCTTGTCTTTGATTTTGGCAGCCTAAATACTTTGTCTTCCCAGCATTTGCATTAGTCCAAAGTCTTTTTCCACGCTGTGTGCAGGTCAAGAGCTCTGTCATAAAACAAATACTGCAGTTCTGTGAGCATCTTTCAGCCACAGAATGTGAAATGGCAGCTTGGGGGGGCTCTGCTGGTGCTGCTCCTTGGGGCACTTGCCTCCTGCTGACCTGATCCAGTGGCTTCCTTGAGCTGAGGGAGGTGTCAAACCCTCACTTTGCTGAATTGCTGGGTTTAATTGCTCATGTGAACGAGCACATCTCTTGTTTTAACTTGCTGCGTGTTAAAAATGGCAACAAGAGGCCCTGCTGGTATTTGAAAGATGAAGTTTGAGAGTACTGAGAGTGCAAAATGTCTTTTTGGAACTGAATATTGGCCTAGTGGCCAGGAAGGGATGTGTTCAAGTGCTTAAAATAAACCAATAAGATAAAGCATTTTTTTCCAGTGGTTTTGAAGCACTAATTGAACATCTGGCTTATCACCACCTCTCTCTGGAGCTGGGAATCACAGCGCCCTTGGTGCTGTGTCTGACCCTGCTCCTCCCTTGGGCTCTGTCCCAGCTCTGTGCCTGCAGTTGGGAGCAGCTCCTGCTCTCTTGGCAGGCTGACTGCACAGTTGGGTCAGGGAGTCAGGAACAGCTACAAGGAGACTTTCTGTCTCACAAGACACTGGAACATCTGCTTAAATGCTTGGTTCACTTCATAAACACTTAAAGCTTAAATCCATTTTATTTAGTCCTGATAGTTGGCTCATTTCCCCCTCCATCTGGGGATTAGGGGGTACATTTTTAGCTTGACCTTTGATAATATTTGGACTTATTAAAAATGATCTACATCTACAAAGTGGTTGTTTGTATTTGTGTGTCTTTGTCAGTTTGCTCTTCCAAAGCCTTACACCAAGGTGCTCACAGCAGAGTTGGGGGAAAAAATACTTCTGGAATGATTCCTGCATAAGGAAACTAATTGGATAATGAATAGAGACTGGATTGAAAACTAAAAGTAAACAGGTTGATAGGTCAAAAGTTTTCAGCCTGTGTATCAATCCTAATGATGGCTGTTATGGAATTAATTACAATTATTATAGCCCTGTTTCATGATGAAGGTTAAAAACCTGCAGGCCTGAAATGTCACAGCAAGCTCTGGTGCAGGGACTGCAGGCAGCAAACACAGCCACAGGTGTGTCAGGGGGGTGGGCTCAGAACCTGCCACTCGTGGGCACACAGAGGGGACAGGACTGTGTCACCCTGGGTGGTGACAAACCCTCCCTCTGTGAGAGACTGCTGGTGTAGGTGGAGTTTGTGAGATCCTACAGGTGGCTGCCCTTTGTTCCCTTCCCAAAAGTGTCCTTTCCTTCTCTCTGAGGAGGCTGGAGCCTGTTCCTTGGCTGTGTGATGCTGCAGGGGATCAGTGCATGGGGATGTTGTGACAGCCCTCCCTGTCCCCAGCTGGGTTTAAGAAACTCCTGGATTTGTTGGGCTTTAGTGCAGGCCTGAGTTCCAGGGACGTGGCTGGGGGATGCTGCAGCTGGAAGAATTGGCTTCTTGGCTGACTTTAAACCTGGCTTGCTTGGTGAAGGTGTGGAGAAGAGCAGTGCTGAGGATTGTCAAGGACTGAATGCTGCAGAGATTCACAGGCCAGAGAGGCACTGCAAGAGCTTGAGCTGCTGGGGTTTTGGTGTCAGAGTCTCTGCTGGGCATCCCTAAACGTCGTGATTGTGGCACTGCTGCTGCTGGCACAGCCCAGAGCCATTGCCCACAGTTCCTGCCTGCCTGGTGTAGGGAAAAGAGCCAAGGTGAACTGAGCTGAAGTGAGTTCTGGTGGTTTGGCCATACTGACAGGAGCTGGTTAAGGGTCTGTTTGATTCCCAAATAGCACTCCCATAAGAACCAAACGAAAACTGAGTGTTTTGGTGTTGTTGAGCAGTTGAGGTGCAGGTGGTGAATCCGATTTGGTCCCCTGGAATTTCCCAACAGGCAGCGTGGCAGTGTTGCCTTTCTAGGAAGTGAAAGATGCAAGAATGACAACAGAAACAGACCCCGTTCCCTTTCAACCCCTAGAAAGGAAAGGAGAGCTGAGGGATTTGTTCTGCAGTCATCTGTGTGTGATCCCCACGGGCAGATGACGCTGCTGCAGGAACAGGGAGCTGACTAAAGCCCACAGTGACCTGGGCACTGATGCTCACTTCCAGCAGTTTCATGTAACATCCAAGTAGGGGTGGCCAGCAGCTTCTGGAACTTGCAGCCTCTCCAGTGCCTGCCAAGTGATGTGATCTCAGGCTCTGAGCATCACTGCTGGTCTGTGGGAGATGGACACAGGGGGAGAACAGGGAAGATCAGGGGTTGTAAAGGCAGGATGGCAGAGCTGGCTCTGTCTTTTTGGGGTCTGGCCATGGCAGCACAGACCACAAAAGGGAACAGGACTTGAGCAAGAACTGCTGGGAGGGGTGATTGCAGTGTAAATTGTGGTGATCCCAGTTTTGCTTTTTAATTTCTTGTTCCACTTTTACCATCATCTATTCCATTTTTTGCCACCAGGTTTATTTGCAGTGTAAGTGCTGGTTCTGTGAAGGTACAGGTGATTTACTTGTTTTCTCATTGCTTCTGCCTTTGCCTGCAATTTTCACTCTCCCTTGGGTTTTGTAGCTGAGCCTCCCCAAATCCTGAGCTTTTGTAGGGATATCAGTGTTTCTTATGTAGCATTTGAGTTGCTAATGCTCTAAATTGATCCTTTATATCCTGCTGGAGTGGATTTTGGTCCCTGTAAATGTTTGTGAACATTGATTCTCCAGCTTCCAAACTGTTGTGCCTGTCCTGCTTTGGAGTGGCCAGCTTTAATCCTGGCTTCAGCTTGCATTAGGGACATCCTTCAGCTGCAGATCAGGAACTGGGGGTGGTTCACTGGGAGGGCACCCAGGAGGAACCCACAGGCTCAGGAGCTCCTTTGAAGGGTTGGAATAAACATGGTTTTGTTCAGACTGGTTTTATGGTGGTTCTTGAATATCCTTATCCCATGAACTGAGTTCCAGGTGACTTTCTGGGGGTGTTGGGTTAAGAAAGGAGGAGTTCTAGTCAGAGGTTTTGGGTCACTGAGGTTTGTACCCTGAGTGAGGAAACATCTTTATTCTTACAAGATCTGCATGTAAAATGCCACTATGGAGGCTTCTGGATAGCAGCCCTAGAGTTTGGTTTGTGCTGAAGTTGTGTCTGCAAAATGTGATTTTGTAGGAGGGAGAAGTCTGTGAATCAGTGCATGAGATCCACTGGAAGGAGTGGCTGGGAAGGGTCTCCCAACCCTGGGTGCTGCTTTTTCAAGGCCACACTTAATTCTCTGTCACAAGCTGTGCTAGACAAGATTACTGCTCCAGTGATTTTCCCTTCATGAGGTTTGGGCTTTTTCATAAACCACCTTCCAAACTTGTGTTAGTCCTTCTTTTCACTTTAAGAGCAAGATGATATTTTTTTTCTTTTGCGTTCAATACAAATTTTAACACAAACTGTGCCACTTCTAGAGCTGCAGAAAGCAAAGTGGTTCCTAATCACTCCAAATAATGTTTCAATGCTTTGTTAAGCAGCATTCTGGATGTAAGTTTTGTAGTATTTTGAATTCTGAAGTCATGAAACACCAGAGTGGATTGGGTTGGAAGGGACCTTAAGCACATCCCATTCCTGCTCCTGCCATGGAAGGGACACCTCCCACCAGCCCAGGTGGCTCAGAGGCCCCATCCAGCCAGACTGCTAAAAGAAGCATGAAAAGCACTTCTGTTGATGAAAATGCAGATAACTGCATGGATCAGAAATGGAAACACCTCATTCCCACTTCCATGGAAAGCAGCTTGTTCTTGATACTGCAAACCCTGGCTGGGCTTGGAATAAATAAGCTAAGAACTGTTAATAGTTCTAAGTCAGGGCTAGGTGACTCTTTTCCCAGCAATTTAAAGCTCTTTTGATGGCAAGAAAGAACTCTTCAATCCCACTTTCAAAGCGTATTTTAAATTTAGAAACATCACCTTACGCACCTCTCGTGAACAGAAATATTCTGTCAGATCCAGTGGGTCTCTCATGTTTGTACAGCTTTGACACAAGGTTCTGATTTTCCAGGGAACCCAGCACCTGAGCTCTGCAGGTGGCTGTGTTTTAATGGTCTGACTGGTGAGTGCAGGTGAGCACCTGAAAAGTTCTGGGATAAATGGCACATTTCACTCTCAGTGGGTCTGTAAACATTTGAGTTTGAGTGCTTTTTCTAGGGTGTTCTGAGAGGACCCCAGGTGTGTGTTGTGCAGTCAGGAGTTCCCACTCCTGCAGCCAGTGCAGCAGGATGGGATGAAGGAATTGCTCACTCAGACACAGGCTGTAACTAAGCTGCAGTAAAAACCAAGGGATTCCAAATTCACTGGGCTTTACAGTCATTCATTTAAAAAAATGCTGCTGTTGCCACATCTGTTGTAGGCCCAGCTTTCCTGGGGGAAGGCCCTTGCCCACAGTTGGTTGTGTAGCTTTCTGATACCCCCATAAATCACTGCAGCTCCTCCTTAACTGCTTCCTGACCTCATTCAGTCAGGAGGATTCAAATGAGCAGAGTTTTTCAAACACTTGCCTTGGACTGACCTGTGCCAGTCCCCAGGTGGCCTCCTGGGACTGCTGGGGGTGTTGGGGAGCCCCTGGGCTGTGTTTGGGGGCTCAGGTAGGGTGTGACAGGTGGGGACAGGTACCCAAGGTGTTTGTGCTGTGGGGGAGGTCAGGGTCTGACTGGTTTTGCTGCTCCTCGAGGAAGGACAAAAAGCTGGTGAAGCTTGAGGAAAGGTTTATATTCAGCTTTGGAGTCCCCCAAACTCCAGTCAACTGTGCTTTTTCTTCCCTGCCCACTCCCCTGTGTTTTTTTTTTTAAGGGACAGACTTTGAAAAAAGCATTGGAAGCTGTTTATGTGAGGCTTAGAGTTCCTGGAAGCCTCCTGCTGGTTCTGCTCTCCTGGCACGGGGCTGCTGCCTGGGCTTTTCTTTCCACCAGTGAAGTAGAAAACGTGCTCACTATTGTGCAAGTAAAACCCTGCAAGCAGGTATTTGTTGATAATTGCAAGTGTTACCTCTGTAATGGGTCTGCAACCCTGTTATTTAGGGTTTTGAATGTGTGCTTTCCATTTTATTGGAACAGAAGAGGGAAAGAATGAGAGCTGTGAGTTCCAGAGCCTGCTGTGGGTGGCAGCTGTCCCAGCCCTGCACTGGAGGAGCTGCCTTTGAGCTGCTGCCTCCTGTGAGGCCTGAGTGTAACCTAGAACAATCTGTGGTATTATATAAGCATCTGTGTTCTAATTGCTTTGATTTTCCTGCTGGTCCAGTCAGGAATGTTTCACCTTACTGAGTGTCAAAGATGGGTATTAAAAGAAACCTGCAAGAAATGGAGTTTGCTACTTAATTTTGTCTTTTTGCTACCACAGAGCAGTCAGTGGATCCAATACCCAGCGTGTGGCTGGCAGAAGAAATGCTGGGGTTTGCATTGGTGGAGCTGCTTTAACACAAGAAGTTTTTTTTTAATGTTGACTCTGATATTTGGAAGACTCATCAACGTGATTGAGTTGAGGGAACTGTGCAGGGTTGGAAATGTCTGAGGGACTTTGGGGAAGTGAATCAGGCAAACAGAGATATGGAAAAGTGCCTGTTCTTGTCCAGCTGTGTTCCTATAAAAAAGGGTGGGTTAAGAGTGTAAAAAGGAGCAGAGTGGGCTGCTGTCAGAGCTCAGGTGAGGCTTTGTGCTGCAGGACAGCCCTGCAGCCCTGTCAGAGCTGCCCTGGGGCAGTCAGGCTGTGACATGCAGCTCTCCAGCAGTCTTGGGCAAGGACAGGGATGCTCCTGTGGCCCTGCTGCAAGCCCAGCTCAGGCTGGAGCTGTGAGCACTTTGTGTGGCTGGGGCAGCTCTGAGCCCAGGCTGTGATCCTGAGTGTGTCTGTGAGAGGGAGAGGAGGAGCTGGCAGGGCAGGGCTGAGGGGGGTTTCTCTCTGAACACTTCTAAACTCATCACCTGAGAGCTGTGAATGTGGAATTTCAGCATTGCTGGGCTGAGGGGGGTTTCTCTCTGAACACATCTAAACTCATCACCTGAGGGCTGTGAATGTGGAAATTCTGCACTGCTGGGCTGAGGGGGGGGGTTTCTCTCTGAACACATCACCTGAGGGCTGTGAATGTGGAAATTCATCCCTGCTGGGCTGAGGGGGATTTCTCTCTGAACACATCACCTGAGAGCTGTGAATGTGGAAGTTCAGCACTGCTGGGCTGAGGGGGGTTTCTCTCTGAACACATCTAAACTCATCAGCTGAGGGCTGTGAATGTGGAAATTCAGCACTGCTGGGTCTCTGCTCAGCTCCAGCTCTGGAGAATAATCCCAGGCTGGTCATCTTCAGTGTGGGCTGAGCTTTTTCACTCCTGTCTGGGTGTATTTGTTGTGCTGCTTCCCTTTCTCAGTCTCCTCCTGAGCTGCCCTGGGGAAATCTGTGGCTCTCATCCCCCCAGCCTCTGTGACCTGAGCTTCCCAGGCTGTTCCTTACCCTGATTCCAGTGATTCCCAGCCTCACCTTCATCCCCTCTGAGGCTGGGGAGCTTCCTGCCCTTCTTTAAGGCTTGGATTGGACAGCTTCAGGGAGAGAAGGTGCTCTGTGAGAAAACCATGGCTAGCTCAGGGAACTCAGTAAGGCTTGGAGTGGGAAAGGTGAGGCTGTAATGTCAGAAAGTGAAATCAGGCAAAAAAAATAGCTGTGTTGAGGGAATTTATCAACCTGGAGAGTGTGCTCCTCTCTCCTAGTTATGGGATACTGCTTAAAGCATGTATTGCTTGCTGGGCTGGGAATGGCTGGTTTCTGTTTCAGGTAATAATGAGAGCTGTCTGGGTGCTTCCTTCAGCTTAATTATTTATGCAGCAATAGAGTGGGTCTGTCACTTTTTATATCTAAAGAATTGGAGATAAATGTTGAGCCTGTGTAGTGGGGTGATGCAAACTGGTTGTAACAAATGCCCAAACTGCACCTGCATCTTACTCATGGTGCTTTGAAGAGGCAGAAGAGACCAACAGCCACAGGAGCTTGTTCTGGCTGCAGGAACTGTGAATCCAAGGGATGGCACCAGGATTTTTACCCTTCACTCCTCCACGTGTGTGTGCACAGGGGAGGGGTGATGTGGTTTTTGGGGAAGATGGGTCATGACAGCCACATTGCAGACTGGGAACCTGAACTGGCCTGTGTTTGCACCTGGGAATGACACACTGTGTTTGCCAGTTGGTCACTCACCTTCTCCCAGGATGTGGGGATGGAATGGAGTTTGGGACAGGCCAGGGCCAGCATCCTGAGCTCTGCAGGCTGGGACAGCTGAGCACCACCCAAATTACAGCATGATAAACTACTGGATACAGGCTGGGAGCATCTGGAAACCCTCAAAGTGCACATTTAGTGACCTGAAGGGGGGCTTGTGTAACAAACCTCTGTCAGAGCTGTCCTTTGCTGTGTCTGCAGCCCTGCATTGCCTGGGGAGTGCATTCCTGGGTGTCCCATGGCTGTGGCTGACCCTGCCTGTTCCTGGGGGAAGCAGGAATGTGTTCCAACAGCTGATCCATCAGCTCAAGGTGAACCAGCACCTTTGCTGCCTTTTTGTTCTTAATGTACACAGCCACCTCTGCCAGCTGAAAAATGAGTGGAGGCTGCTTCTCCATCCAGACTGGGCTGGTGCTGGAGCTCACCAGTGCTGATCCCTGCTTTTATTCCCATCTGACAATTCCATCAGAGTCCACATACTGCAGGATAGTGTTCATTGAATGGGGTGTCCATTTGTTTAGCAGATGTGTGTGGATTCCTGATAATTCCTCCTGTGGCTGCTCACCAAGAAGCTTTTTGAAGGGTTTTAAACAATCTCTACTTTTCATGTGTTTGGTTTCCATGCAAAAAAAGCCCTTTGCTGCTTTTTTAGGCACAGTGATGCACCGTGAGACTTGCAGTTATAAAACAGCTGTGACAGATTTTGGTACCACTTGCCTCCCTCCCAATTAAATTTGGCTCATTAAAAGCATCCTTTCTGTGTTTCTCTGCCTGCCAAACCACGAAGGCAGCCCACCAATATGTTCATATATTGCTTGCTGCAATAGATGACAGTCAGGAAATTGGGAGACTTCAGCTCCATCTTCCTGTGACTAAATTAAGGCTGTGCATGGTGGTGCTGGTTTGAAAAAAGGTCTCATTTGGAAATTCTGCAGGGAAACAGCAGCAGAGTGAAGTGGGTAACAAATATGCAGGAAATCAAGGTGCTGCATGCAGAGAGGGAATGCTCTGGGATAAAAGCCTCTCTTTTAGATTTAGTTTCAAATAAATGAACCTCAGCACCGATAAAATGTAGAATTTTGTGCTTCATAACTTCTGATTTGGCCCTGTTCAATACAGAGCTTCTTCAATTAACCCTTTTCAGTTATTCAGGATATTTGTTGGCCTTCTCTGAATTGGTTAAATTATGTTGGGCTTTGCTTGTTTGGGTCCTTCCAGGTTCACAGGTTCATCCAACTGCTGCTTCAGGAGACAGCCTGGAAGGCTTCCAGGTTAGGTATTATCAATAGAGGGCTGAAGGATTGTTAAGTTTGTTTTTCTGGGTTATTAATTCTTATGTTGCTAAGTGGTAACATTTACTGCATGTCTGTGCTGGGGAAATAAACTAAAGATGCCAAAGCAAACGGGGGGAGGAGAGAAGGATAATCCTCAAAGAGCTGTTTTATCCTAGCACCTAAAATGTCTTTTTTTTAAGAGTTATTTACCAGATTGATTTATTCACATCTGGGGAAGGGCAGTGATTCTGGGGAAGAAACGATAGCTTTCCTTTGGGAACATAAAATGCCAAAAGTTTTGGATGAAGTTGCAGAGAAATCGAGGTGTTGCTGTTGAGGGAGGGTCACCAGTGCAGCTGGGCTGTGCAGTAATTCCCTTCCAGCTTCAGCAGCCTCTGCTTTGGGAGCTCTGTCCTTGCTCAGATGAGGAGCAGCAGCCCAGGGAGGGGAATTACAAATCTCTGAAGCTGAGTGGGTGCAGAGCAGAGCTCAGGGTGCTGCTGGCTCAGTCCAGACCCTCCCAGAGGGCAGAGCCCTGCTGGCCTCAGCACCTTCTGGTGCCATGGCTGTGGGCAGAGCTGTGCTGGGACACGTCTGGGGTGGCCTCTGGCTCTGGAATTGCTCTCCCAGGCCCAGCTCTCTCTGCTGGGCTCTGGCTGCACTGGAGGAGCACAGGGGAGGTGCTGCTCTGTGGTTCTGAGCTGTGATTCTGTGCTGGGCTTGGCACACATGTTCTTTCTTCTGGTTACCCTCACTTGGAGCCTCGACTGCAAAGCAGGCTTGTGGCAGCTCTCAGAGCCTCCTGTCACTCTGGTGGTGGTGACAGAGGGATGTGGGTGACCTCAGCTGAGCACAGGGAAGGTGCCTGGGAATGGCTGTCCATTGTTCAGCAGTTAATTGGCTCCTGGGATGGTTGTACCAAGTGTTCCAATAACTGTCCTGCCTTCCAGTCTCTGCAGTGCCCATGAATGAGTTTGGGCAGGGAATTGCTTCTCTTTGCAAGCAGTTTTGTTGAAATTGGTCTGCAGGAGGATCCAGGTCAGTCAGTGGGAGGACAGGAGGCTGGGGAGGAGCTGCCCCCTTGCCAGCAGCCCATGTTAGGTTGAGTTAATGACTGATAAGTTGTTCTTTATGCTTGGGTCACTTGGCCTGATAAGATCTGTTTCCTTTCTCTTGAGAAATAAATACCCTGTCTGGGGTGGTAAGGCCCTGCAGGTATCACCCAGCAGATCTGACCAAAGCACAGGGAGTGTTTTCCTGCAAGGACAGAAGATGTCCCCTTGTCAGGATATCTGGCTTAAAACCAAGTTCTTTCTCTTTGCTGATGGTGCTCCTGGACTCAGTTCAGGGAACACCTTCTGCCTGTCTCTCCATGAGCTGCTGGAGGTGTAGAAGGGGCAGGGGGGGCACCTTTTCCTCCTAATAAAATCTTTTATACTTAGAAAAGAAAAAAAAGGCAGTTTGAGGCTTTCAGCTACTATGTTCATACCACTCTAGCAGAAATACTTTTTAAAATGGACAAATGTTATAAAAATCCTGAGTGAGCTGCTCAGTACTCTGGGCTCTCAACAGCTGTTAATGCTTTCTGCTTATTCTGCCCATTCTTTTTCTCCTCTCAACCTGCAAAGGTAAGAAATGTGGTTTTCCTGACATTCAGAAGGCAATACCCTATTTCTACCAAACCTGGTCTCTCTTGCTCACATTCCTGAGCTGGTAAAGATGGGATTTTCAGTAATGGCCAAAAGGAACACACTGTCCAAGCTTGTGAGGAGATAACGGTGAAAGGAAAGATTCTGCTTCCTTAAAACCAGTCAGTTGTGATTGCTGCTGCAAGGGCCAGAGCCAAGCAGATTCCTGGGGCAGGGAACACCCTGGGAGAGCCGTGGTGTGTGCAGGGAGCAGAGTCTGTCTGAGCTCAGCCTCTGATCCCCAGCCAGGCCAGGCTCATCTGTCCCTCCGGCCGTGGCTGCCCGTGCTCCTGCTTCTGCCAGGGATGGATGTTCTGTGATAACTTCTCAGGAATAACTGCTGGGGAGCAGCGCTGGAGCTCCCTGGAGGAGGCTGTGGTGTGCTTGGATCACAGGGAAATGCAGCCCCGTGGGCATTGCTGCAGTGTGGGCTCAGTGCTGTGACACTTGAGGCATTTGGGCTAAACAGAAATGTCTCAGTAAGAGGCAGTGAGATGAGGAATGTACAATTTGTACATTTTTACCTTGATATTCTGGTAGTCCACTTTTTTTGTCAAAAAGCAAGAGTGTGAAACATCACCAGGGCCAGGTGCCAGGGAGGGAGTGACCCCTCTGTGGGCTTGAGAAGGGCTGATGAGCAGGAAAGATATGAGAAAGACAGATATGAGAAAATAACAGAACACCAGAAATAATGGTGGTTTGAAATAGGCTCTTCCCTCACCTAGATTATTGACTAGAGCAATGGATATTATCATTTCCTTCAAAATGAAAATAACTTGGAATGCACATTTTACTGAAGGAGTTGAACATCAAAAGGTGGCCATAAAGCTGGAACTTGGCAAACGGAAGAGAGATTTAAATGTCTGTGGGAAAGAGATCAGATACTCCTCTTCAAATTTACCTACGCTTATTATCTTTAAATTACTTTTTATGCAGGTAATTAAAGAGCCTTTTAAGAGAACTAGAAACCAATAATTTGAATATAGCATGTACTTTAAGTTGCTCTACAAAAAACACCTCAGTTTTGTTTTAATACAAATATTATAGAACCTGTGAAAAGGCTTTCTGTTCTTTATTTCAATGCTGTTTACTGACAGAAATGTTTATTATTTCTCTTTTTCCAGACCTATTCAGGGCTGTTCTGTGTAGTCATAAATCCTTACAAGAACCTCCCAATTTATTCGGAGAACATTATTGAGATGTACCGAGGGAAGAAGCGCCACGAGATGCCCCCGCACATTTACGCCATCTCCGAGTCTGCCTACAGGTGCATGCTGCAAGGTAAGGAGCACTCCCTGGGGGTTTAACAGCTACCTGGCAACTCCTGAATGTGCCTACAGCTTGAGGTTTCCTTATCCAGCTCTGTGGAATCAGAATTTTAAAGAGAGGGGAGAGAACTGTGTTTGTGCTGAGGTGCAGCAGTGACACCAACAGAGCTGTGCTGGGCCATTGATGCTCTGGAAGTTATGGCAGAAATGCTTTGTTCCTAAAAAGAATAGAAGAGCTAAGTTTCATGTCAAAAGATGTTGTGCACTGGCTGTGGATGAAGGAAGAGTAAAAGAGTGTGATTGAAAAGGCAGTGCTATAAAAATGTTGGCGTTTTGGCAGCTGACAAATAATCCGAGGTGACAATGGAACAATGGCGTGCTTGAGTTCAAAAAGAGGTCAGGGAAATACTTAACCTGGAGGAATTCCTTTCTTCTCCTAACTGATGAATGTCTGTAGTAGAATAGAGTGAGTTTATGGAGGGCTCGTGGTTTGAATTTTGGCTTTAAGGCTGTGCTGGACAAACATGAAAACTGAATCTGGTGTGATACAAATTTGTTGAAATGAGCACGTGCTGTTGAACTTGCATTTCTGACACGGTGTTTTGGAAGCACAGCTCGTTCTATCCAATATGGATTTGTGTTTAGGGGGCTGTTAAAGGTGTGGGGACAGCAGCATGTTGTAGCCAGACAGGTGTGTGTAAGCAAGAGCCAGGGCTGCACACCTTGCTCTGTGTTGTGCTGTGGGTGCACTGGGAGGAGGGGAGAAGCTGTTTGACCTGCTCCACACAAACTGAGTAAAAAACTCTTCTGCTACCAGCTTAACCAACCCTTTAAATGTTAACTTCATTTTAGACTTTTTCTGTCTTTAAATACATCACACAAGTCTTTGTTTCTCGAATTGTGACTTTGTCTTTAGGGCTGCTTAATAATCAACCCCAGGTCGCTGAGTGTCCTTTCACCTCAGGAGAACTCTGCCAGCAGAGTGGGGTGATGCAGGGACAGGCAGGGGGGGAAGAGCAGCAAATTGGGGTCACCAAGACTTGTTCTGCTTCCCAGTGGGGATTTGGGGCTCTATTTTTATGTTGTTTTGTGAAAGAAACTCTGCCTTCTTGACCAGAACAGCAACCTGTAACAGCTCAGATCAGAGGACCCCTAATAAATCCACGTGGAATAATAGCAAATCAAACCTTATGATTTATTTCAAGGAGTTTATTGTAACAGTCTCAAGTGGTTTGTGATTAATCTGAAAGCACCTCTTGAAATGGTCTCAAGAATAGATTGAAATGTTCTTGAGACAAATGTCCTCTAATAAAGTAAGCCAATGTCAGCAATTACCACACTCTGGGTGCTCCATATATTTGCTCACATACCCTGCTGGAACTGATCTGTATCTCTGGAGATCTTGCTACATGGACAAATGTTACTATTTTTGGAAGATGGAATAAAAAAAAATGCACATGGTGATGTATGTTTGGTTACTGTCCTCTTTTCTTTCCTTCTGATGCATGGGGGTTCAATTTTGTATCAAATCTCTGTGTGCTTGATTTCTTTTTTATTTTGATAGTCTGAGTTCTCATTTGAACAAACGAAGGCGTAGCTTGGAATGAGAATAGATGAAACCCATGCAATGGGATCCATTATTTAGGGAATAACTGGTGTGAAGTTAACTAAATCTGTGTTTCTGGTGCCCTTCACCTGCATGGAGCCACTCCCTGTTTATTTTAGGAAGCATTTGCAGGAGTTAATGAATTTCCCACTGATGGTTTGTCTGCACAGCTGCATTGCAGGGATAAATAAAACTCCAGCCCAGTGCTGGTGAGGGTGAGCAGTGAGTGTTTGTGTCAGGGGAGCTCTGCACTGACCCTGCTCCTTCTGTGCTTCCAGGCCTTTGGGAAGGGGCCCTGATGCAGGGAGACACTCCAGGGACCTGACTTTGTCTCCATATAAATAAAACTTGCAGTTACAACAACCAAGGTTTTGTAGTCATTAGAGCACCACACACTATTTGTCTAAACAGTAGCAGATTATTACATTATTCCATTTGTTTTCTGGTTTATCAGTGGCAGCACAAGGTCAGCTGCTGAGCTTGCCCAGGAGTTGGTGAGGATGGGTTTTCCCTATCAAATGTTTAACACAATGTGCAAAATGTCTCTAATCTTCTAACTCTGCCTTGTGTTTTAGTGAACATTCAGCCTTTAACGAAACAGAAAATACGTGGTAGAAAGTCTTGGCTGGTAGAAATATGTCTCTTAAGCAAGAACTAGCTGGCTTAATCAAAATGCTTCAGATTAATCATCAGAGGTCTCTGCAAGCATTTGTTTGCAGCAGAATCCTTGGCCAGGGTAATTCTGCTGATAAGTTACTGACACATCCTTGTCAAAGTGTTGTTGTGCAGTTCCTGTCTGTGCCTGTGCACGTAGCTGCTGTGGGAGATAGAGCTGGGATGGCAAAGAGAGGAGTTTTTCCAGTATTATTGCAAGTCATGCTGCTGTTCCAGCACATCCATAGGTTTCTTTTGATATGAATGACTGCTGGGTTTCCAGTGTTTGACGTCTGAAGTTTAATTATTAGGATTCAAACCTGAAATTGAAACCATAGGAATGCAGCTCCTTTGCAGAATATGGCCTTGCCCTAATAGAAATATCCTGGCCACTAATTTAGATTAATGAAAGTGGTTGGCTGGATTTTCCTGGCCTGTTCAGTGGTGTTTTGTGCAGTATAATCATGTTTATTTTCCTTGCAGCTAATCACAAACTGCCCATTTCCAGATGTTTGTGAGCTGTTTACAGTGATTAACAGGATACCTGGACCTGAGCTGGGACTCTGAGCAACCTGGTTTCTTAAACCACAAATTTTCTGTGCTGAGAATTGGGCACAGTGAGTAAAGTGTTACTCAGTCTCTTAATGCTTTCATGCCTCTAATTCAGAGCATGGGCAGTCACAGCTCAGCTTCCAGTTTCTGCTGTTCTGAGGTTTTGTATTAAATTAATATTGTGAATAAATAAGAAGATGAGGATTTCTATTTTAGATTATGGAAGCAAAAGATGTTCTAGTCAGCAGAACTGGTGCATGTGCATCTCCATAGTTATTCCTTGTCTTCAAAATTGCTGGAATGCTCTCAATTATCCTAAACTGGGGATACAGACAGATCCCTGCAGTTCTCCATGTGTGCTGTGGTGGGAAAATGTGTGGAAGCATTGCTGAGTGCCAGCCACCAAATCCTGGCTCTGTTCTTGGCCCCCTGAAGAATTTCCTGTTTGGGGGGCACCTCCTGCCCCTCTGGCTGCCCAGGTCAGCCCTCCCTGTGCCCTCTGGAGAGGGAAGAATGGGCTGGGAATGTGGGTCAGTGCCTGCCAAACACAGAGGGCATGGGGTGGGGGAAAAGCAGAATACACAGAATAGATCTGAGAACTCAATTTGGAGAGGAAATGGATTCCCCAGGGAGGCAGAATCACTTCTGGAAGCTGCCCCAAAGAGAGGGAGGTGCGGGATTGTTCTCCATGGTCAGTGCTGGGGGCTGGCAGGGATTTGGGGTGAGTTCTGCAGGGAAAAGCAAAGCTCAGGCAGGGCTGCATCTCCTCAGTGCTGCTTTGCTGCCACTGTTGCATCAAAGCCTGAGTTGAAGGGAGTCTTGTTTGAGACAGGCAAGGCTTGGGCTGCATTCTAGTTGTGCCAGTCAGGATTTCTCTTGAGGAAAAGCCTCATTACCCAGTGCCTGACCGCAGGAGATAATAACCTGCAATTCAGCTTTCCAGACTGGATTTCCCCCTCTCTTTCCCCCAGTAATTATTTTTCAAAGTGCTGTGGTAGTAGGGTGTTACTTCACAGCTGGTTTAGTGGATTTGTGCTGCACTTTCCCTTGGTTCCCCTGAGGAGAAGGTGAAGCAGGGAGTCCCCACATCCCAGGGCTGATGGGCTGAAATAAAGCTCAATTTTTGCCCCACAGAGCATTGCTGCACAGGGGACATGATCAGAAGGAACTGCTGTCCTAATCCCTGGGACAATGTTGACCTTAATTCTGTTTGCTTATACAATTTTGCGAGCCTTGCTGGTGTTCTTCAGTCCTGCTAAAAGTTACAGGCCATAAAAATTTGCCACAGACTGGGATTTTCTTTAAGAAAATGAATTTTCTGGGGCTGGTAAGTCTGTGGCAACACTTTACCAGCAAGGGAGACTCGATTGTGCAAAAGCAGCACTCGTACATTTTTCTCTAGTGCTTTTTCCACAGCTGACTTTCTCTTTTCCCTCTTCCCTTCCAATTTTCCCAGTGGATTTCTGGAGGAAGTGTGGCTTTGTTTTATTGTGCCTCTTTATTCAGGGACATGCAAGTGCTTCGGAAGAAACGTTGAGGAAAACTTGTTGACATTTTGTTGCTAAAGCCCAGCTTGCCTATTAATATTACTCTTGTATAATTATGCTTAGTCTCTCTCCTTTTTATCCTGTTTCCCTGAGGACATCTTGATGAGCACCAAATTAGCCCTGGTATTTTAGGCCTGCCTTTAATCCTGTTGCAGAGAAGGTTTATCGGAAACTGCGGAAGACGGGAAGGGAACGCTTGGTGTTGGGGAAGCCAGAACTGCCTACAGGTGCAATACTTCTCTCTTAAAAACATCTGATTGATCTATATTTGTAGTTAATCCTATTTTAAGTCCCCCCTTGAGGGGCATGTCCACCCCCAGATACGGAAGGAAAGAATTGAAACTAAAATAAGGCAACTCTTTTCTTTTAAAGGTCTGTTAAATCTTCAAATGGAAGAGGGAAAATTTGCTCTGAGAGTGAAAAACTTGGGAGTGATGGTTGGTGTTCTCTGTCGTGAGGAGCAGATGGAGCCTGATAAATGTGCCATTAATGTTCTTGGTATTTTCATTACATCTTGACTTCCCAAAAGGGTCCCTGAGGCCCTGTAAGGAGTTACAAAGTGCAGGATGATGATCCCAGCAGAACTGGCTGCTTGGTAAATGTCCTGTGAGGGATTTATGGGTCCCTTTATTGTTACACTGAGAATTCTGGGGTTTCATTTGGTCCACCCAGGCAGGTGTGGAATATAAATACTCAGGTGACAATAGCATTAACAGCCAGATTGCTTGTACACCTCCAGGAGTGTCACATGCAGTGTCTTCGTGGCTGAGTGCAGGGAAAGAGATTCTTGAAGCAAGAAATGAAGTAGAAAAAGCTGAAATCCATCATGTTGAAACAGTCTCCTGCCTCATTATTTTTGAATTTGAAGTAAAGTGATAAATACTTCTGTCAGCTGAACTTGATTTGCAATATTTCATCTCCTTCCCCTCACTTTTGTGTTCTGTCTCTTGATATTAAACCTGGGAGCTGCTGTTATTTAAATTATTGCACCCTGCTTGGCCAGCTGTGAATGGCATCAGTACAAATACTTACTGAACAAGCTCAGTTGAACTTAGACAATCTACCTCTAGAAACTGCACTTTTAACTTTTTCTGTTATTGTTGGGAAAGTTTTAGATCTTTACTGACCTCTGTCCTTCTCTGTGTCAATGTGACTGGATCCCTGTGTGTTGTTCAGCCTCAAGGCTGGACACTTAATTAGGAATGATGATATTTGTAGTGAACAACTCTCTCTTAAGGCTTAATTGCTTAGAAGTTGACATCATTTTTTATGCAATTTCAGTCCTTTCTTGTATTTACAAATGAGACAGGAGTGACAATTGTTACAAAAGAATTCTCGGTTTCTTCAGTGCCTTGGTTTTCTTCCCCCTGCTGAAGTGAAATGCTGCAATGGATGAGCCACCTCCATGGGCTTTTTTGGTTGATATTCTGAGCAACCAGAGATGACTTTAATTTTAAAACTTGCTATGCAAGCTGGCCTCATAATTGAATTGTGACTGTGCCTACAGACAGGAATTCAAGACTAAGTGCATCCAACTTGGGAAATCATTCATGAGATGAATCATTGTGTGCCATTACTCAGTCAGCACCTGCTCCTGCACCCAAGCTTTCGTTTAAATGAAACTCTTTTTATTTCTAGGTAGTTGTGAAATGAGTAATTTGCTCCTGCTTAACTCAAGCCTGGAGACGACAGGCACAAGCAGCATTGCCTTGATGTAACAAAAACCTTCAATGTGTCCTAATCTCGAGAGCAGCGTGAGAGGCGCTGCGTGCTGTGCACAAAGCTGGGTTTTGTCAGTCTGGGCTGCTGAACTCAGACTGCAGCTAGGCCACAACTGCCACTGCCAGCACTTGCAGCAGCTCCTTTTTCCTCCCCCTTCCTCTTGTCTTACATTTCTTTGTTATCCTTTGGCAAGGAGCAGCAGAGCAGTTTATCCTTGGGTGAGAGGGGAGAGGTGAGGGCTGCTGCTGTCCTGCTCCTTGTCTTGGACCCCAGAGTCACTCCAGCCCCTGCACAGCTGGGGTTTGTGTCTTGGTGGATCTCCAGCTTTTTTCCACTTGTCCAGGCTCGATGCTCTCAGGCTGCTCAGGAATTCCTGTCAGACTTTGTGAGCCTTCCTCAAGGACTCGAGAGTCGCAGGGTGTTGTGCATCTGTTGGTGGAACAAGGTGAAGAAAAGCTCATGGCTTTCTGCTCACCATTCAGATTCATCCTGTTCTAGGGCTTTCTCTGAGTGGTGGTAAAGCCATCTGATGGTTTTTTTCCATCAGATGGAAAAAAGAAGGAAAATGCAGAAGAAAAAAGCAGGAAAAAAAAAATGTCTACCTCTTCATGTATGTCTGCTGTGAAGTTGGTCAGGGAGGTTCTTGTGGGAAATTTGAGGAAAATAGCAGGAAATCACTCTCTGAAGGGTTAGTCAATAGAAAAATGCTGAAAATAGAAAAACTGCAGGAATCTCAGAGATGGAATAGCTGATGGACTGTGCTGCACAAAAACATTTGGCAGCAGAGCAGCCAGATGTGAGCTCCTGGTGCCATCTCTGAGCATGATTCCCTGCTCAGATCTGGGAATCTGGAGACCACTGTGCTCATGATCAGCTGTCCAAAAGGAATTTGGTAACAATCCTCACCAAAGGGGGATTGTAAGCAGTGTGAGAAAGGGCCTTCACATTAGGCAAAGAACTAGTTAAAGATTGGCCAATCTTGTCCATTGTTTTGTGCTTTTTATAGTTTGGGAGTTACTGCTGCAAACCCTGGAACCTGCATTCCCCTGCTTGTGCTTTTTGTTCATAAACATCTTGGGAAAGAGAGGGGGCTCTGAGGGGATCCCTGGCAGTGCCCAAGGCCAGGCTTGGACAAGCTCCAGGATGGGGCTTTGGAGCAGCCTGGGACAGTGGGAGGTGTCCCTGCCCATGGCAGGGGTGGGTTTGGATGATCTCTAAATTTCCTTCCAGCCCCAAACCATTCTGTGATTGAATCTGCACTTTGTACAGCCCTGGCCTGCAGGAAATGGAGCAGGAGACCTCGAAAAAACAACCAGGATGAACAAAAAACTGTTCAGTAAGGAAATGACAATTCAGGTCAGATGTAATAGGAGTCTGAATCTGAGGTGAGACAGGCAGAGGGAATAGGGAGCCTCCTCCACCCATCTCTTCCTATGCAGGAAGAGAGTCATTAGCTGAAATTTGCAGATGACACGTTCAAAACTGCAAAAAGAAGCAATTTTTTTAACAGCAGAGCTGAACTGTAATAGTCTGTGCCTCAGGATGCAGTGGGGGCTTAAAGCCTGTGTGAGGAATAAATGAACAGGGATATGTGGATCAGGAAATTGCAGAAGAATTTGGTGGCTGCCATGAAAATCTTGTGGGGAATCATCTTTCCCTCCTGTTTTCAATCCTTACATTGTCTGCTGCTGGAGGGAGATCCTGATTCCAGCTCTGCCTTGCCCTGTCAGTGAGTTTAGTTTGGAACCTGCACATAGAAGTTTAATTAGTCTGTGTTGGGTGCTTTCCATCTGCTGCTCTGGAGTGTTCAACAGGCCAACACCAGGCAGCTGGAAAATGGCATTGTATCTCTTTTTAAAGCAGAAATTGTTCATGGTGGCATTCAGCATCTCAAACGAAAGATTTCAAAGATGAAGTTCAATTTTTCTTCGCAAAACCACAAGGAAATATTATTGCCTTTAGTACAGGAATGAGTTCATAGTTACTGGGTCAGAAAAATCCTACAATGATTATCTTCTTTCCTGTTCCCTTGTTTTCCACATACTTTTCTAAAGAAAGACTAAGGCTGGAAGAAAGGTGGCCTTAGGTGCTGAAAATGGATGAGGAAAAGTTGTTGGTAGGGAGGTGCTCCTGCTGTTCCCCTCCTGCCTCAACAGGCAGATATTGCCCCCCTTTTTTAGTTAATGTACACTTGGTTATGGGATGGAAACAGTGTTAAAACAACAACCAAAACCATTGGATAACCAGTGGCTCCTGCTGAGGAGGAATGTTCCTTCAGTGAGCATCAGAGCTGCTGGCAAAGTGCTGGGTGGGTGTCAGTGCCTTGTACTTCCAGGAAATAATGTTTGTGTCAGGCCTGTGTGCCCAAGGGGCAGAGGGAAGTGGATTTTAAGGATTTCCTCCTGTAAATAGCAGGAGGAGTATGTGATGCTCGTATTTAGAGAAGTGGTAAAGGGAAGAGAAAAGGTTCTTGTGTGTGTGCACAAGTTCATGTGGATAAAAGCTCTTCTGACCCTAAAGAAATGAAGGTCAACACCTTTTCTCCAAAGGAAGGGAGATCTGTGACTTTGTGTTGAAAGCTGATGGGTGGATTTCTATTGTGCAATTGCAAACTGTTGTGCTGAACTGGAATTTATTGTGGACTCAGTGGTGATTCAGGCACAGGAGAGTGGGAGTGTGGTGTTTGTCCTCTGGCTTGCTGAACTTCTTTAAAACCTGTGCAGAATCAAACTTAAAGCAGATTTGTGTTTGAAATAAAAGCAGCATTAACTTGTGGTTTTTGAGGAAGGGATGTTGGTGGTTGAACTGTCTCAGTTGATTTGAGATCCCCACCCTGCCCTCCCCAAATCTTAACTGTGGATAAATGTTCAGCTTGGACACACACAGCACGTGGGTTGTGCTGTACCTTCCCACACTCACATGGTGGTCTTGACTGTAAAGTGATGAAAACTCCTGAGCTTTTGTCTCCTGAAACGTCTCATGAGAATGCAGCAGTGGCTTTTGTGCGTTCTCTTGGAAAAGTGTTTTGGAATTTCTTGTGGTATTCAGTGCTTGGAAAAAATAGGGACTCGGGAAAAATAGGGACTCGGGAAAAATAGGGACTCGGGAAAAATAGGGACTTGGAAAAAATAGTAGCTCCAGTGCTGAAGATCAGAGGTGTAAGGAGTGTGTGTAACAAATCTGTGACCTAAAGTATTTCCACCTCACTGTGTTTGTTGTGTCCAGCAGAAAAACCCTTCCAGCTCAGTGCCCAGCTGCTGAGGAGTTGGAGTGGGTCCCTGTTTGTGGCTGGCCTTGCTTGGTGGGGTGATGTGTGAGGTGATCTGTGCCCCCTGTGTGACTGAGCACAGCACTGAGCTGTGCCCCTGCTGTGTCACTGTTGTCACATTTGCTATCTCTCCAAATCAAACAGCTTGGGAAAGAAAGAGGTCACTGGAGTGAAAGTTCCCAGCCCGTCCTGTTGAGTGGTTTGTGCTGGGTTGTTTGTTTGGAAAGGAGGAGAGCAGAAGTTAAATGAGGGAGCTTACATGGCAGATCTTACAGCTAAAGGGCCTCCTTGAATCATTGTCTCAGTTGACAGTGTAATCTTTGTCTAAACAAAATTATTTTACGTGGGAAGTAGAACAACTTAGGCAGGATTGATGGAGAATGGAAGCCACTGCTGTGCTGAGTGCTCTGCAGTCCAAATAAACCTTGTCCAGCCTGTGGCTTGCCAGCTCCTACTAATCTTAGGCTACTGCAAAGCAGAATGCAAATAAGAACTGAACTGTAAGTGTGGGGATGGCCTGTGTGGGTTTTCATTTCTCCTGGGAGAGCTCCTCAGGAGCCACAGGTCAGGAGAGCAGGGATCTGCTCCGTGTGTTGGCAGCTCCATGGGCACCAGGGAGCAAATCTGGCAGCTCTGGCTGGGGCAGAGGAGGAGATTTCCCCTCTGGATTGTCCCAGCTGAGCTGCAGAAAGCCTGGTGTGTGCCCAGCCCCAGGCTTGGGCACTGAGCTGACCCAGAGGCTGTGCCTGGCCCCAGGCTTGGCACTGAGGGCATCAGGAGCACTCCCACAGCCCGGGGAGTTGTCCCTGATTTTCTCCAGACTGAACTGCCTTGTGTGCTTTGCTCATCTCCTGAATTCCAGCAGTCCCCTGTTTGAAAAGGCTGGGTAAATAACCCCAGACCTGCTGGAATTTGTGACAGGGGCAGCACTTTACCTGTGAGCTGCAGCTCTGCTGTGGTTTCCAAATTCCATCTACTACAGCTTCTCTTAATGACAGCTAATAAAGGGACTGAAAGACTGACAGCGAAAACTAAACCATATTTAAGGTTCTTCCAGTCTAATTAGAGCTAAAAAGTGCAATGAAATGACATTTGTGGCTGGTGTGTGGTGGAGGAGCTGCCCCCAGAGCTGCAGTGGGCAGGACAGAGTCCTGTTTGTTTTGTGCTCTGCTGCTGACTCAGCCCTGGCTGGCACAGCTCGGCACGTCACACTTCTCCCCTCAGGAATTTGGGGAATTTCGAGCTAATGTTGCAAATGCCTCACTCGTGATTTCTGAAATGGTCTCAGTTCCCAGCTTGGCTGAGTCCTGCCGGGCTGGGTGAGGGAATAAAGAGTGTGGTCACTGGTGTGCTGGACATGCAGACAGCCCCTGGGTCAGTGCTGGGGGCACTGTGACGAGTGCCAGGGTGAGCCATGCCTGCCTTTGGGTGACCTCTGCCATGTAGCACTGCTAATTATTAACTGCATGGACCAGCAGCAGCAAACCTGGAGCATCCCTCTTAAATCTGTGATTTATCTCAGATGTTCCAGATCTGAACACAGGGGATAGAACCGCAATTTTTTTTTCCCTTTTTAATAAAAGCTGTTGTTATTTTAACTTCACAAATAGCAGGAACACATGCAGTGTTTACACCCAGGTGTTTTATTGACTCTGGGGATGTCCTGCAGGAAGAGGCACAGGGGGAAAAGCTGCTTTGTTCCAAGGGTTTGTGGCAGCTGGAGCTGACAGTTCTCAGGCAGGCAGAGGAAATGCAGCAGACACTGGCTGTGTCTGTCGTGGTTCAGGCTGTGTGGGAAATACCAGGTGAACACTCAGAGCTGGGAGCTGCTGAGTGATTTAAAGCAGCACTGTTGGATTTGCCTTTGAACTGGGCTGCAGGGACAGGGTTGATGTAATTCTGCACGGGCTGATGTCTGAGCAGTGCTGGGGGCTTGCAGAGTTCTGAGAGAAAAGTGGCTGAGCACTGATGAAGCAAAGCTGATAAATATTATTGTTCCAGGACTTAAAACCATTGGATACCCACAAGGAGTTAGGCTGCACCTGAATTTGATCTTTGTTCTGGTATAAATGAATGTTACACCTTTTAGGACAAAGAATGAGAATTTCTGCAAGTTCATTGCTTGACAGTTTCAAAGAAATAAGAGTTGGATGTAAAACCTGACCAAGGTATGAATGAGCTGGTGATGACAAGGCAAGAATGAAAAAATAAATGCAGTTTGAAGGTGCACCAAGAAAGAAGGCTTCCCCTGAAATAGCCTTGAGAATTTCTGACTTCCAGAGGTTCCTTGCAGCTTTTGGAAGGATAATGCAGCGATCCTACTCACCTTTCTTGGAGATACCTGTGATGTTTCCATCCTTTGGTCACCTGAAACCTCCCGAGGAGGGTAACCTGACAGTGATACTGTCCAGCTCTGCTGGATGTGTCACATCACACACTTTGGGCGTGTGTAGGTTCAGCTTCTTTGAGCTGAATAAATAGTTTTAACTTGGTGAAATTTAACTGTTAAAACTTGAAACGTCATCTTTGTATTATTAGCAAATGTCCTGCTTCCTATAAAGCTGCCTGGAGTCTTTGCTGGGTCACAGTGGGCACAATGCTGATTTTTTCCTGCAGATTGCTCTGGCTTTGGGGAGCTGCACTGAGCAGGGGCTGAGCTGCCCGTGGAGGTGAAATGTAGGATAAGCAGAAATCTCCTGGTGCCCAGGAGTGTGTCAGGGCACTTTTGGCCTGGTGGTGCCCAGCAGGCAAACTTGTGCCTGTCACTCTTGCTGTTGGCCCTGGGCAGAGGTGTTTGTTGCAAGTCACTTCACAGTGCTAAGTGTTTGATGATAGTTTAGGGAGTAACCAGGCAACATTTTAAAGACAAACACAAATTAAAAAGGCATGCTTCATCTCTGTAACCAGATCTCTTCCCATGCTTATCAGCCCAGCAGGAAAATAGGAAAAAAGAAAAGAATTGGGAGCTTGGAATTGAAGAGTGGCAGGTTGAGGGACACCTGTGTGCTTTTCTTGTCATGTGGCATTCATGGAGCAGTCCTGGGAGTGCTCTGGCAGCAGCAAAATCTGTGCTGGTGGGAAGGTCCCTCTCCCCCAGGCACTGACCTGTTTCCACAGAACTTGTCAGGAATGCAGTTTTTAAATGACCTTGGCTGGGTTGATATGTGAGCCTGTTCACCTCCAGCACAGGGCACATGCACAGCAGATCCTTGGAGTTGCATCCACAACAAACATCCAGCAGGGAGCCAGGCAGCTTTCCTGGGATGTGCTCTGGGCCACCTGAGGATGAAACACCCACCTACAAATAAAGGAGTGCTCTCTGTTCCCCCTCACGGGGCCTCTTTTTAGAAAGCCAGTGATTTCTCCTGTTTGAGAAATATGAAAGAACTTGCCCCCTCCACCCCCAAAAAAAGCAGGAATTCTTTTTGACCAGAAATGGTGCTGGCATTTGATCATTGCTCTGCACAGGGAAAAGGAAAGGTTGTGCCAGAATGAATGATCCAAAGAATCTTGTGCTTGGAGGAAGGACCAATAATAACCTGCAAATAAGAACCATTTTCCCCTGCATGCTTTCCTGTTGGCTGGATGTGTGCTAGCCCCCTGTTTTCTCTCCAGCCTGAGCTGGGGAAGCAGATGTGTAACCTTTTTCACCTTGGCACACTTATTTCATGTTGTTACCTTAAATAAGGGCATTGTGAGGCAGTCAGTGTCTGTATAAAAGTTACTGTTTGGTAAAAATTGTAATCAGAGAGAGGTTAAAGCAGAAAGCAGCTTTAAGGCACCTGTGGAATTGTCTTTATAGGTCTGTGAATGAACACTGATTTAAAAAATGCCTTCCTGGTTGGGCAGTTCACTCAGGGACAGCTCCAAATGGCTCCTTCCATTCATTCCCAGTCAAATCAGGAGATTTGCAATACTTAAAACATCCATATAGTAAAGGGTAATTGGAGTAAAGGCAGTGGTAGTGGCTGGGTATCTGTGTGCTTGTAAACTCTGTTCTATGAGAAAGTTCCTGTGCTTGAAATGCTGCTGCCTTTGGGTGTCAGTGGGAAACTTGAAGACAGATTTTTGCTCTTCTGTTTGACTTGTCTTCTATCAGTTTCCAAATGACTGCAGTGTGAGCAGAGCAGAAGAAAGTCATGCCTTTAAGAAAAGCTGCTTTTATAATACTGTAATTCTTTTGTAGACAGAATCTATAGCTTTGAACTACAACTTCTCAGAACATCCTGCCTGGGCCAATCACCCAGCAAATGTTTAATGTCTATTTGGAGGAGTTGACAGGGGGTTTGTTAGGTCTAGTCTGTTTTGGGGGATATCCTTCCATAGCTTGGTGAATGAAGGGCTGTGGAGTCAAATGTTTTTGTATTCTGACAGTCAAAACTTCCTGCATTTTGTTCTAACGTCAGGATCTATTCTGACTGGATTTTTAAAAGCCCTTTTACAGCCAGGCACCAGGTTTGTTTGAGCAGCTGCCAGCTGCTGTCCCCAGAGCTGATTCCTCTGGGGAGGGGAGAGCAGAGTGGGTAAGTGTTGGTTAGTTGGCAACAGAAGAAACACGCAGGTCACAGAGCAGCAGTGGTTTCACCAGGCAGGACCGACCAAAAGCCCTGCCCTTCTTTATTTACCTATTTTTATAGGGTTCTAAGGACAGTTAAAGATTGGTGAAAGGGGTCAACACCCCTGAAGGTTTACAGGACAAAGACATGGTCAATCATCTTTCTCCACCCCAGGGAAAGGAATGAAAAACAATTCCACAAGTGCAAAACAATCCTGGTTAGTTAAAAAAAACAAGAACCATGTTTACAAAACAAACATGAAAAACTACAACTACAGTGTTACAACTTATGAGGCCCTGTAAAACCAGGGCAACAGGTAAGGATGACTTTGAGAGCTGTAACTGTTCCTGTGTTGTGTTCTGGTGGTTCTCCTTGGCCTCTCTGCCAGGGCTTTGTCCCTGTGGTTTGGGGGTTTCAGGGGCTGCCCCCAGCCCTGGGCTGGCTCTGCCTGTGCTCCTCACCTGGGGCTCACTCACATCCTGCCTGTGGGTGGAGGTGAGAGGGGCAGGAGGGTAAAACATTCACTGCTGGGGATGGGAGGAGCTGGAACCTTCTGCTGGGGATGGTTTGCAGCTCACCTGAGCCTGCAGTGTGTTTGCACAGTGGCTTTAGGGTGAGCAGAGCCTCGGCAGCTGGCACGAGAGCTGCTTCTCATTTTCCATATGCTAATTCCTGTGTTTGTCTGGCTCTGTTCCAAGCTCCACTGGGGAGCTGATCTGGCTGGAAACTAAATTCTGCTGTTCCATCAGCTCCTGTGCATGTGCCCAGTCAGCTGCTGGTTCCAGGGCAGGAATGGGATGGGACAGGGGCAGAGGAAATGGAGACATCAGCAGCTGCTCAAGTTGAATTACAGCAGCAGGGGAGCTCCAGCCTAAAGCTGGCAGTTTTTGGAGTGTCAGGTTGTATTCCCTTCGTGCTTCCAGATTCTTCCATTGGAAGGGATATCCTGGTCTATAGGAAGTGTTATTTCATCAGCAGAAAATAATTTTTTTTTATTCATAGATTCTGCATAACTTTAACTCTGATTTTCGAATTACAGATATTGTATAAAATCTTTTCTGTGCATCTTGAGTGCTGTGGTCTTTGGTGTGGCTTGAGGACCTTGGATTATATTTAATTTCAAGCTGCATAAATGGAAGATTCCAATGGGATTTGCTTGTTTTGGTTTGTGATTAAAACCAAAGGGCTGTCTTATGATGTTACTGAAATGAAGAGCTTGTTGTTATTTCATTACCTCTTAAATGTCCTCATCCTCGTGCTCCTGTGTACCTGATTGAGCTGGATTGACTTACTGAGCATCTTTGATTAGTGAGCTGCTTTAACCCCTGATCAGCCAAGCTCTGGAGCCTGCTCAGAGGAGCTGGGAGCTTCTTCCTCACCCCAGAGCACAAATGTGGTGAGAGCCAGGCAGGGACTGAGCCCTCCCAGGCAGTTTGGGGGAAATGTGGGTGCAGTTCTGGGTTGGGGGAGCCCCTGCTCTGAAAGCAAGGCTGCAGACACTTGGTGTTATTTGGGGGAGCACAGGAGCTGTAAAAACCAGCCATAAATAAACCCTTCCATGCAGGCTTTTTCTCCAAGGCTTTTCCAGGGTGATTCTGGGGGGATCAGCTCGGTTTTGGGCCAGGGGGCAGCTGGCATTTGGCACTGCAGGAGCAGCACCCCCAGCCCTTGTGAGGAGGTTTGGGTGCTGCCAGGTCAGTGCTGGGTGCTGGAGCTGACCCTCAGCACAAGGAGGGCATCACAGGGCACAGCCTGAAGCTTGCTGTTGTTTTACTTCCACTTTGATGATCTGTGAGGTTCAGAGTCCAGACAGACACCAAAAAATGGATTTGGAGTCACATCCTTGAGTGCAGGTGATTTGCTTTGTAAGGTCTGTGTCAATTCAGGCTCCTGGACAGAGAAAGTTAAAAAGCTTGGATGCGCTTGCTGGAGCTTCTGGCAATCACAAATAAATACAAATAATTTTCTGGACATGCAGATTTTTCTCTAGGAATTATTGGGTAGGAAAATTCATTCATAGTGTGCCTTGTGTGTTGTTGCACAGTGGCATTGCCTGGGAAATGCACAGGTAACAAATGTCATGATACAAAGTGTTGGCAAACACACACAGTCTTTACATAAATTAAACTTTAAGGCAAATGCTGGCTGTGTTAATTTTTTGAAGTGCTAAACTGAGGAGCTCTAGTTTAGAGGAGACTGTGTTTTTTGAGGTAATGGCCCAGCTACAGTGCCAGAATTAGAGTGAAGTTATTCCTGGGAAGTAACAAAGGGGAAAATCAACTTGTCACTTTAAAAAAAATGCCTTGGTAAATACTAAAGCTAAGAAATCCTAACTTTCACCTCTGCTCACGGTACCAACTTGGCTCTCATTCAGCTGAAATAACAAATGATTTGTGCTGTCCTGCATCACCTTGAGCTTTTGCCTCAGTGCCTGAGTCAGTGCTGGCTGCCCTGCAGGGCTGCTGCTGGGGCTGTGCAGGACATGCAGCTGTGCCTGCAGCCCTGCCCTGCCTCTGCTCCTGCCTCCAAAAACTGAGCTTTGAGAGGGCCTGCAGGACCAGCTCCCACATACCAAACCCAGAAGAACAGAAATTGGTGTTTTCTTAACGTTTCACTTCTCATGCTCCCACTGCTTTTGCCCACTGTCACCTTTCACTTCTTGCACTCCCAGGCTTCCCATTCCTTATTTTAGTGTGTCTGTCACCTCATCCAGGAGCATCCCTTCAGGCTTGTCAGGAGGGCCACCAACTCTTTGGATTTTCCTTTCCCACTTTGAATAACCTAAACCAATATTCCTCAGTTGTGCTGCACTGGCTGTGCTGTTTGTTACCCCTCAGGAGGGATTTTGGGAGCTCTCATCTCTGCAAGGCTCAGCCAGGGGGTGCAGGATTCACCTGGTGGCCCTGGTGAGGCACAGCAGGTCAGGGGGTCACTCCCAGCCCTTGGTACTTCTGAACAAAGGGTTCAAAGTACAACTGACTGCATGTTTTCAACGTTTTTCAGTCAGAAAGCACCTCCATTTTTTGTCATTTTTTGTTAATGTGATCTGAAGCTTGCCAGGGGTGCAGGAGCATCTCTCTGCTCTCAAAGCCTTTAACTGAGCTGTTTTACCTGCTGCAGGTGTATGTGAATGTTCTGATTATACAATTTTTAACGTGGTGCTGCAGTAGATTCTGTGAAGCTCTTGCCATGATGGAACAGCCCTTGCAGGCTGTGTCTGACCTTCAGGAGCTCTGCCCAAAGGCTGTGAGCACAGCTCTGTGTGGCACAGGAGTGCTGAGCCACAGCTCTGCAGGGTTTTGGTTCCCCTGGATGTCCTTTGGACAGGGATTTCATGAATAAGCTGAATTGTGGGAGCTCTTCAGGCCTGTGTGTTCATTTTAAAAAGAAAACAAAAAGCTGGGGAGGAAAGCACTTGTTTGTTGGAGATGGCAGTGTTCTTTCTAAGTGTGTGGTTGTCAGTATTGTGTGCTTGAAACTTTTTTCTCCTCACTTCAGTTTTTAAATTCTTTATTCATACAGAGTAAGAGGTATTAGGTTCACTTTATCTGAAAATAAAGTTAAAATCCTTACCATGGATGATTATTAAATTTAACCAGAATTTTGACTTCGTTATCTGAAGTGTCAGGATTTTTAGGAACTTCTGAGCTGTTTTTTGAGGGGTGTGTGGATGTGAATTGGGGGTATTATTAAAGGGATATTATTGAAATTGCTTCAGAGTGTCCTTAGAATTGTTAAACTGAAAAGATGAATGCTTGAAATACTCAATTAAAAGAAACTGTATTGCAGATTACAGAACAATGTAGACAAACCTCTCTAACCCTGTTTGTTCTTGTTTTGCAGACCGTGAGGACCAATCAATTCTCTGCACGTGAGTGACCATTTTCCATTTGGGCATTTTTGGGGATCTGTTTTGTGAGAGGGGCTTTGATACAGCTGTGGGAGTCAAAGCTTGGTCTTCAATCTTGGCAGGCAGTGGGTAAAGATGTGGCATGAAGTGATATTTAATATGGGGATATAGTCTTTTAATACTGTAATTCACATGATTGAGTTTTCTGGGCATGTGCTGCTTAAGAAATGGAATTTTAAAATGTCAATGGAGAGCTCTGCATCCGACCCAAAAGCTTTAAGAAGTTCCCATCTCTGCAGTGCAGTGCTGTGAGTGCTCAGTGGGAAATTCCTGGGGGAGACAAGAGCCAAAAGTGGATCTGGGGACCCTGAGCAGCAGCTCAGCCTTGGATCTGTGAGGAGAGGGTGACACACAGGTTCTCTGTCACCTGGACTCACCCCGCCTGCAAAGAACAAATCTCTTTTTGTAGCTGATGTTTTCCTGGGGTCTGGAGCTGCTTGGGAAGGCAGAACCCGAGTTCAGAACCCCCTGAGCTGGTGTGTGCTGGGCCTGCAGCTGCAGGGGTGCTGAGCTCCCTTCCCTCTCCCCCATGGACAGGGTGTTCCTGCAGCTGCAGGGGTGCTGAGCTCCCTTCCCTCTCCCCCAGGGCCTGCAGCTGCAGGGGTGCTGAGCTCCCTTCCCTCTCCCCCATGGACAGGGTGTTCCTGCAGCTGCAGGGGTGGCTGAGCTTCCTCCCCTCTCCCCCAGGGACCCAGGGACGGGCTGTTCCTGCAGCTTCCTGTGCTGGCCTGGCAGTGGCAGCAGCCTGAGAAGGGTTCCCTGTGTGCTCAGGGAGAGCAGGGCTGGCCCAGTCTCAGCCCTGCATGGGATGGAGCTGTTCACCTTCAGCCCCCTGGGTGCCAGCCTGGAGGGGTGGGCTGCAGGAGGGGTGCCAGTCTGGAGGGATGGGCTGCAGGAGGGGTGCCAGGGTGCAGGNTGCCAGCCTGGAGGGGTGGGCTCCAGGAGGGGTGGGCTGCAGGAGAGGTGCCAGCCTGGAGGGGTGTGCCAGCCTGCAGGAGGGGTGTGCTGCAGGAGGGGTCTGTCCCTGCTGGGAGCAGCCTGGGGCCAGGATGGGCTCTCTGTGCTGGGGCTGCCTGCAGTGACAGCCTGGCTGGACACAGCAGGTTCAGGTGTCTGGGGACAGGGGCAGCTGCAGGGCTTGCTGCCTCTCTCCTGGATGTGGGGGCTGTGGTTTGGGAGATCCTGCTGCCCTGGAATTGCTCCATGGGGAGACCAGCTGCTGGATGGAGTCCTGGGTTCAGTTCCCTTCTTGACATGAAGGGATTCAAATCTCCATCTTCTGCTTCCTGCAGAAGTGCCTGAACTCTCAGAGTCTGCACCAGACTGAGGGTGGACCCTTTCAAGCCATGCTTTTCCCAGCTGTGATACCATGAATACAAAGGATTCTCAGGGCCTAAGGACACAGCAGCCAAAAGGGTTCTGTACTTAAGATAAAGCTGATCCAGTTAACTCAGGCTTGTCTGGGTCTGTGGTTCCTGCTCCTGGCAGGAGCTCTGTTTCCATGTGCTGACTGCAATGCACAAACAGCCCTGAAAGCAGGGCTGGGATCCCAGAGAGAGGAGAAATGCTTTGTTCTCCTGTGTTTGTGGATGCTTTGGCAGCGTGTGCTCGCCCCAGGTGAATGTTTGGAAGCAGCTTCGTGTTTTGTGTCTGTGCATGAACTTTCCTCTCCTTTGCATGGTCAGCCGAGCCCACGAGGTTGGGCTGGCGGTGCTGCAGGGTTTGGTGAAGGTCCAATCTGCTCATTTACAAATTGGAAAGGCTCTGAGCTCTCCTGCCTTCAGCTTTGTCATTACCTCACCTCTGAGGTTCCTGTGAGCTTTTGATCCATCTGGACTGGGTGGACAATTGATCCCTGTTTGGTATCTGGTTCAGAGCATGAAATTTGTGCGTCTTGTGCTGTGTTCCACCTTGGCTGTGCCTTGCAGAGGAGCTGGGGTGCAGGTGCTGAGGGGTGGGAGGGACACACATCCTTACAGCCACACCTTGGGAGAATGGCACTGTATCTCTTGGGAGAGCCTCATTTAGCAGCTCTGCATTATAAACTGATTTTTGGGGTATTAAATCCTCTTCACGAATGGGACGAGGCCATGGGGGGGCTGGAAAGAGATCCCATGTTTTGCCCAGCAGTGGAAAAGTGTCCAGGACTCCCCTTGCATTGCTGGTGATGAGGAAAATGGTGTGCTCCCCTTCATGGCACTGGTTTTGCAGGTCCTGGACTAAGGCAGGAATAAATAAAGTGCAAGGAGAGTGTCTTAACCACACCAGAGGTGCTTCAGAAACTCCTGTGGCAGTTCATAAGTCTCATCCTCTCATCCCAAACTTGCTGTCTCAGGACCTGGATCACCTGGTTGACCCCGGTGTTTACTGGAGCTGGGAGCCCTCAGAACAGTTTCTCATTTCCCTGGTGGGAGTGGTTCAGGGTGGCTGATGGGGACAGAAGCAGCTGCTGAGTGGTGCCCTCAGCTGAGTTGTGGTGTGCCTGTCATTTCCCTGGCTCCAGCTGCCAGGGCAGGAATTGTCTGGAGGCAAAGCTCTCCCACTGTTGGCTGAAGGGCTGCCTGCTCTGCATCTTCCCCTCTCTGCCCTGATGAAGGTTCCTGGTTTTTTACCTGGTGTGGCCTTCAGAGGAGGGGCAGTCACCTCTGCAGTGATGGTGTTTGAGGGACACTTCACCAGGTCTCTGCATCCAGCCCCCTTCTCTTCCTTGGCAGCCAGGGCTGCTGCTTTTGGGGGAATTTCCAGCTATAGGACTGGTGCTGTGACAAGCCTTTGGGTTCTTGCTTTTCAAAGATTCTCTGCAGTTTTCCAGGTGCCTTCCTTTGGTTCTGATTTAGTGAATGTCCAATCCACTCGTCCTTACCTTGGGAAACTTTTAACACTCTTGTCTTCCGTTTTGTTGTTGCCTCACCTGCAAGGTGGCCATAAAGCTTTTGATCTTCTGAACTCAACAGACAACTGAAGGCTGGTTTGAATGTGGCACACATGGCATTTTTATCCTTGCCATGAGGGTGTGTAATTAAATCTGGGGCTGAGGCAGTTTCCTTGCCTTCCCCAGTGCAGATCTTTGGGAAACACCAGTCTGTTTGCCCAGAGAGGCCTTCACTCCTGCAGTCACTGTTCCAGTAAATAACAAACTCTGTGAGGAGGGTGAGTGCAGATGGATCTTCTTGAGGAATTCACTTTGCTGGGAGGTTTTTTTTGTTGGTTTTTTTTTTTTTTTGAGAGCTGTGCTGAAGGATAACCCATGTTCCACTGGGATGCTGCAGGAACAGGGATTTATCTCAATGCATGCTGGGGTGGGATGGCCTGCAGGGATGGCTCTCCAAGCATGTCTCTCATGGTTTTGAAGGCACTGGAGGATTCCTGTCTCAGCTTCATCACCTGCCAATGTTCCAGCAGGAGTTCTGCATGCACTTCTCTTTTTAAACTCAGTCATATTTCCCCAAAGTCAAATGCACCAAGGAGGTAAAAAGGAAAACCCCACCAAACAATGCTGCTGCTTTCTGTGGCTGCCACCCATCCTGTCCTGGCAGGGAATCTGTTCTGAGGAGGGGATTGCTGGGGCTGGCAGCTGCTGGGGCTGTCCTGCACTTCTCCAGCCCAGACTTGGACAGATCCTTCCTGCTCCTGCTGCAGACACGAGGTGTCTCTGAGAGCCAAGTGTTGTGCTCTCCTGCTCTCTTTGTTGCCTTCTCCTCTCTTCCTTTTCCACTTTTTTTTTTCCTTTTAGGCACCCAAATTTAGACACTTGTGTTGTTGCAGGGCCTGTCTCCAGGGTTTGATTGGGAGTTAGTGGTGTACAAAATGCACTGACTCCCTTGCTTCTGGTTTTTATGTTGTTCCATAGTGGCACCTCCCCTTCCCCATCTGCTTGTGTGAGTTGGGGGAGTTTTGAGCCCAGGGACAAAATCTGTAGAATAAAGTTCTTGATGAAATTACTTATTATGGATGGGCTTTTCTCAGAGTGAACCAGAAATCCTTTTCCCAAATCCAGCAGCCCCTGCTGCTCCCTGATTTCCTCAGGAGCAGTGATGGGATTTCTTCTGTGCCCTTTGGCCTTTCACCAACTGAAAAACCCAAATATGTGCAGAGAGAGAGGAACATCTGCAGCTCCCAAATGCATTGGGCAGCCCATGGGTGACAGCCAGATTATTGCCTGGCTGAGGATGAGATGGGAGGAGCTGAACAAACAGTAATGGTGAGAATTTCTTCTTGGCTTTGAAGCTGGATGGTTTAATCTTGGGCTGCTAACCACTAACAGATGGTGAGAGAGGCTGCTGGAGCTCTCCTCTGCTTTGGAGTTCAGTTCATCCAGCTTTTCAACAAAAAGCAAACGAGCAGCCCTCAAAACCAGCACTTTTCTGGGAAGCTGGGCTTAACTGACTTCCATCTCATCACTCCCCCTGAAATGAAAGTTTATTTTGGACCTTCTGTCTGTAAAGTCTTCGTTTGCTGGAAAAGAAAGGAAAATATGTGGAGTTCCAGAAACTTCATGTTCCTTTTAGCTTATAAGTAATATATATATATATATGTATAATATAAGTTATATAAATATATATATCTAAAAGCAGTGGCTTTCAGCCTGTGTTGACTCAGCATCCATCAGTGGTTTGTACAGAGATGTGGTGCCAACATTGCAGCATTCCCAGACCTTGCTGCACATTTTCCCATTTCTGTGGGATGTGAATCTGTGCTGAACAACTTTCCAAGGTGTTTTTTTTTATTTTTTTTATTTTTATTTTCTTGGAGAAGCTGCAGCTGCTATTTTGTTAAGTTTTGGTGTTTCTCTGCTGACTGAGCATGCCAGGCCGATGACCGAGATGAAGAAATTCGTGTTGTGGTAATCAGGAATTTGAGAAATACTCGAGAAAGTCAACTCAGAAAATGTGCTGCCCTGCACTTTTAAAGCCAGCATGTTCTGAAGTGGAGAGATTCTCACTCACCACAGCCTTGTGGCATTCCCAAACCTGGGCCTGATAAATAGGTGTCCCTACAGGGATATCTAATCTGAGCTGGCTTCCGTAGCAGTGATGGAGTGTGGAGGGAATAGAGGCTGCTTATTAAAGGCCAACAGCAGCAAATACCAAACATTTTTGTATCCAAGCCCTGGCTGGAGTCCAGCTGGTGACATTCCCATGGCAAGTGGTGTGGAGATGATGGGGAGCATCAGGAGGGGAGAGGAAGCAGCTCTGAAGCAGCCACGTAAACAGTAAAGCCAATTAATGACTCTTTTTCCAAACTGTCAGTTCTGCCTCTGGCAGAAAATGAGGCAGGTGATTAAGACACCCTTTAATTACAGGTCTTGTCTGTGAATATCTGTTAATTTGTAACTGGCAGATGATGTGCTCAGTTTTGACTGGGAATAAGTGTCTCCACTGTTCTTTGCAACTGCTGTTGTGACGAGGACAAAAGGCCATTGTTGGGGCTCTTTCACAGGCAGTTACTTTCTCCTCCAAACGATTTAAGTGCATATTTCCATATTTATTTGGGAATATGTCAGTGGTGCTTCCATGGCAGGAGGGGAGCTGGGAGCTTGCCCAGGTGCCAAGGGAGGAGTGGTGCCACTCCTTCTGCACAGGAGGAGCCTCTGCTCCCACCTGAACTTCCCATCCCAGGGCTCCTTCCTGACCATTTCATGACTGAAATTCCTGGGACACAGGAAAGGTTTGAGCGAGCCAGGCACCCAAAATGTAAAATCCTGACTTTGCCTGGGTTAGTTTTTCAGGAATTCAAATCACAGAGATGACCTCCAACTGTATCTGCCCATCCTAACACATTCCACATCTTCAGGAATATTGATGGTCTGCAGACTGTGCCCAGGCAGCAGGATAAGGAAGAGCTTGTTTGAATTACAGAGTTTTTTTTGGCCAAGTGGGTTTGTGTCCCTCTGTCCTGTGCTGATCATGACACTTTGTGCCTTCTGGGAAGCCTCTGCTCATGGAATTCTCTGGGGAAGGGGGCTGGAAAGGGCCTTCAGTGAACAACCTGAACCTCATCTGTCTTCCCTGGAGTCCAGAAAGCATTTCCCAGGCTGGGGAGAGGTGGTGGCCCTGCCATGCTGGCTGCTGTCACTGTCACAAGGTGTGTGAATGCCTGGAACCTGCCTGACAGTGAGGAAAGCAGCTCTTTCTCTACTATTTTCCTTCAGAAACTGTGTTTGATCTTGGGATTAGGTCCCTTGGAAGGGGCACTTGAGCTGTTTTTGGGATTATACCTGCCACTGGTGTGGGAAGAGCAGCTCCCATCCCTGCCTGCTGCCTCTTTGCTTCCTCACCTGTGAGTCCTGTCCCTGTCTGTGCTGCCTGCTCTGCAGACAGAATCCATTCAGTGCCTTCTGTGCAGGATTTGGGCTCAGGCTGCTCAGGGAAGGAGCTGCAGCTGGTTCAGTCAGTGCCTGGGTTTTGCTAAACAAATTGGAGCTGGGCTGAATTTGCCTGGAGAGTTCTGGGCTTTGCTGAAAATGACACTCCAGCTTTACATGCCGTGAATTCAAAACCATCTTCAACTTTAAAATGCTCATGCTGCCTAAACTTTTCCTCTTTTAAATGTGCATGGAGCTGCTTCAAAGCAGCAGCTTTGCTGCTCCAGGGAAGATCCCTTGGACATGGGGTGCTGTGTGAATCCAGCAGTCACTGTCAGGCTTTGTGTGACTTGTCCCTGGAAGGTGGTGGCTTCCCAGGGACAGATCCTCAGGTAATTCATGGAATAATTAGTGTTTCCTATTTTTATAATATCATATATTGATATATATAAAATAAACCAGTGTTTCCAACTGGAGGCTGTGGCTGAGGAGGGTTTTGCTTCCTTGGGAGCACTCCATGGCTGGAGCTGTTTCCATTCAGTCCCAGAAGGTTTTCATTCTACAGCAGAGCCTGGAATGAAGGGGGTGAAATCATTTAGCAGAGCTGCCACTGACTGAGGTGAGGCTGGTTCTCAGCCCAGGGCTTTGCTTGTTTAATTTATGGGAACAGATTGAATTGTATTAAAACAAGGGTTTGAAAAAGTTAAGCTTTGGCTTTGTGATTTCATCCCCATTCCATAAATATTGCACATGGTGTTACTCAGAGTTTACCTTTTTTGGGCAGGTTGATAGAGGTGTAGAAGATTTTAATTTATTTTTGTAATCTGTGTGTTTGCACTCCTGGGACAGAACCAAAGTATGCAGATGCCTTTATTCCTATAAATACAAAGGACTTTATCCTAAACCTCATAATTCTTTCCTAGTGTATGGCAGCAGAGCTGTTTGCCACGATGCTGCAGGAAATATTTGGCATTCCTGTAAGCTCCAGGGAGAGCAGGACTGGGCTGATAACATCCACTGGTGTTGCTCTTGAATGAGCTCTTGCATAAAGACTCTCTCTAAAATACCCCTCTGTTAAGATTTAGAGGGTTTTTAACACAAGGAATGTGTTTCAAGCTGCTGCTTTTCCTGTGTCTACAGCTGAACTCCTCCAGCCCTTTTTCCAGAGCTGCCATCTGAGCTGTGTTTATTGTCCCAGCTTCCCTGCCCTGCTTGTGCTGCAGGAAATTTCCCCTCCTTGAAAATGTAATAAACTTTTCTTCTCTTGATTTGACAGAAAAGATTATTTCTCTGGCTTTACAGGCACAGCTAACAGTGCATTCCCAAGCTCTGCTGACAATAAGAACAAATTGTGTTGTTTTAAAATGTAAATGTGTATTTTGCTGTGCTTCTTGCTTCTCTTACCTGCTGGAATGGTTTTAGCATTAGCATATTTTAATGCACATCTAGAAACAGGCAAAGCTGCTTTTATTATTGCTCATGGTCATGTATTATGTTAATGCAAACACTGCAGTGGAAGGGAAATGAGAAATAAAGACTTGAGAAGCAAGAATTGGCACCTGATGGTTTGGGTTTTTGGTTTTTTTTTTGTTTTTGCTTATCAGCATTCACATTTGTCTTGTTTGTGGGGACTCTGGGCTGGGTGGAAATGGGATTTTTCATTAAGTCAGAGGGTGTTGTTCCACTTGTAGAGGTCCCAAATACACCCAGTTTCTGCTTTCACAGTGATGCTATCTTGGCAAAAAGGAAACCCAGCTATCCATTAGCCAATTCTCAGAGTAATCTCCTTTGCAACCAGCTTTTCAGGTAGGACCTTCCAGGTTTTTTTCCATGCACTGAGCAAAGCCAGCCCAGTCAACAAATGTGCAGGGAACTCCCCTTTCTCTGGAAAGCTTTGGGGAATGGAGTGGACACGAAACACTCAGGTAACTCAGGAGCTCAGCCACCAACTCTGGGCAGAGAGCAAAAAGAGACCCAGCCTCTCTTTATTCTTATATTTATACCTTTTTACAGACAGTTATGGATTGGACAAAGAGGTCACCACCTCTGAAATTCCATAGGTGAGAAACACAGCCCATCACATTCTCCAGCCCAGAAAGAAGAATGAAAAACAACATCCAAAGTCCAAACCAATCCTTGGCCAGTTATAGAAACATGGATTGTTTGCACAAAATCTGTGAGAGCCTTTGCTACCAACTCTAAACACAGCACTCTAGAAAAATCAGGGTGACAGGGTGCAGTGCTTTCTAATCTTTCATGTTCTGGGGTGTTTTCCAATGATTGTGAGCAGGAATGGGAGCAGAATGGTTTTGGCCAGGCTGGTGCAGTTTCCAAGAGGAGATACCATCAGCAGGACACTTGGGTCACCCTCTGGAGCTGCAGGCTGGCTCAGTGAGCCTGGGGGACATCCCACAGCTCCTCTGCAGGACCATTTTGTCCTGGATTTTCCAGCCAAGCCTGGGGGTTGCTGCTGTTCTGTGAGGTCAAGCAGCAGCTGTTTCACCTGAAGCTCTTGTGAGGAGCCCCACGAGCTGCTGTGAAGGAAGGTTCTTGCTCCTGGGTGCAGAAATTCCCATCCTGCAGAGATTTCTCTCTCTCTTAGGGCCATTCCCCGTGGGGTTTCTGTGATTTTAGAGTGCTGGAAGGTGAAGAGCAATGGGAGTTGGAAATCTGGGGTGGTATCAACATCCTTCCTGTGTATGCAGAATTAAAATTCCAAGTGTTCTCTCTCTCCTGTGCAGCTGCTGAGTGCAGTGTGAGGACAGGGAGGGATTTTCCTCAGCTCTGCTCTCCAGTGCAGCTCTGGAGCTGCTGAATCCCTGAGCAGATGCAGATCAGCTGCAGAACTGGGGTGTGTGGTGAAAAAGGTGCACAAAAATGTGCCTGAATTCCCCTGGTAAATGAACATTTCCATTAGAAGTAGCTTAGAGGAGAAGTGAGCAGACAGGGAAAATGTGTGCTTGTCATCCTCACAAAGGACTTGGCTTCCAAACTGTTGATTTTTGAGCAGCTGTTGAATGACAGGAGTGCTTCCACTCTTCCCATGCAAATCCCCAGAATGTGAAACCCTTTCCAGCTTCCCACACTTCAGAGCTGCTCATGGCAGGCACTGTCTCCCTGGAAATCTTCCTCCAGTGCTTTGAGCCCTGCCTAAGGCACACCTGAATCCCTCTGGGGGTGGATTTATCTGAAGATCAGACTTAGGTTAGAAAAAAAAAAAAACCCAAACTGTCATTTTTAGAGCTGTACTCACATCATTTGTGATTGCAGGGACGTGAACTTGGTCACATTTCCTGCCTTGAATATCTCCTGTAAAACTCTCCATAAATCCTGTCTAAACATGTTCTGCTTTAAATCCACCTCTGGCTTAAAAATGAAATGTGCATTTGCTATCTTTAGAGATCTGTGAACTCTCTCACTCTGCACTGATAAATTCATTTCTTCAGGGTTTCATGTAGCCCTGTGGCCTTAAATATATTTTTAACCTAGCAAAGAGTCTGAGATGAGCAGTGGAAAAAAAAAATCTCTGTTTTAAGTGTGTTTTACTGCACTGTATTTCTGGCTCCTAAAGGTACTGAGTGTTTCCCTTGACTTGGTAATTCCCATAACCAAATGCTGGTGTATAAAGTATATTAAAATCATGATAAGTGTAAAAGCATGTGTGTATAACTCATGATGTAAAAATAAAAATATGTCTGCACCCTGGAAAATTCTGTGTGCAGTGACCAGGGCAGGGGACAAGTGTTTCATGTCACCTTGGGTTGCAGAGGGGTTCAGGCACAGAGCCAAAAGTGTTTCCTTTTCATTTTCCTTTCCAAAAGGGTACTGAGTGTTTCCCTCAACTTGCCAATTCCCATAACCAAATCCTGGTGTATAAAGTATATTGAAACCATGATAAGTGTAAATTATCCTGGAATTTCCCTGGAAAATTCTGCCTGCAGTGCTCAGGGCAGGGGACAAGTGTTTTGTGTCACCTTGGGTTGCAGAGGGCTTCAGGTATAAAGCCAAAAGTGTTTCCTTTTCATTTTCCTTTCCAAAAGGGTACTGAGTGTTTCCCTTAACTTGCCAATTCCCATAACCAAATCCTGGTGTATAAAGTATATTGAAACCATGATAAGTGTAAATTATCCTGGAATTTCCCTGGAAAATTCTGCCTGCAGTGATCAGGGCAGGGGACAAGTGTTTTGTGTCACCTTGGGTTGCAGAGGGCTTCAGGCACAGAGCCAAAAGTGTTTCCTTTCCCTTTCCAAAAATGTACTGAGTGTTTCCCTTAATTTGGTAGTTCCCATAACCAAATCCTGCTGTATAAAGTGTATTAAAACCATGATAAGTGTGTAAATTATCCTGGAATTTCCCTGGAAAATTCTGCCTGCAGTGCTCAGGGCAGGGGACAAGTGTTCCATGTCACCTTGGGCTTCAGGCACAGAGCCAAAAGCTCTTCATCAAACTGATATCACACTTTGTATCAACATCTTAATGCTCACTTTAGGATGAAAAAGGATTTTAAAGAAATACCTTGGGGTTCCCTGTGATATCCCTGCTGTTGGCTTTTGATCTGCTGCATGGTCAGAGCCATCAATGGGATGAAGAGAGGTGCTGTAGATGAATTTGAGTTGTTGAAGATGAATTTTGAAGGAAATTTGTGCCCTGTTTTGCAGAGGTGAATCTGGTGCTGGCAAGACTGAGAACACCAAGAAGGTTATTCAGTACCTGGCTCATGTGGCTTCCTCCCATAAAGGAAGAAAGGACCATAATATTCCTGTAAGTTGGGGGATTTTCCTCATTTGTTTATTGCTCTTTTTGCACATTGCCATCTTTGAATTTGAAAAAAATGACTTGTTTTAAATTAAACTGTAACATAATCTGTGTAATTTTGTCTCAACCATTATTTTCTCTTTAGCAGTGGCTGAAATGAGCACTTACATCAAAATTTCTAGTCCATGTCAGCTGCTTAATTTCTGTTGTGAAATTAAAGGCTTTATACAAATAAAAACAAAGCTTTCTGATGCAATAAACCCCATTTCCCTAAAAATTCAATAAAGCCAGGCAATTGTAAGTGAATTTAGTTCCCACTGGATGCAGTTTTCAATGCTAAATTTGTAAAGAAGCTTTCTGTGCTTTCAAAAATCAGCTTGTAGATGGGAAAAATCATCCAGCCTAAAAGCTGCTGTAGATCTGCTATATCTGGAAGCCAGCATCTAATTAAAAGCTCAGATTTTATTACCCCATAAACAAGTGAGTATATACTTTTACATCAGAGAATATTGGGTTTTTTGGTGGCTTGAAACCAACTCTGATTTATATAGAACTTTCTTCAGATTTCCTGCCAGCCTTCAACATTTGCACTGAGTTTTTAGTGATTCTTTGCTTTTAAAAAAACAAGAATGGGTTTGAATATTTGTCGTTATGAGCACTTGGGTTTCTTTGCAGTGAAATATGAATTCAGCTTTGCTGCAAACAGAACCTTGCTGTGATGACAAGTGCCTGATTTTCCAGTGGTGATCCAGGTGCCTGTGGAGCCTGGAACCTCCAAACTGCATTATTTTATGGAATTATAGAATTAAAGACTTATGGAATTACAGCAAAGACCCTGAGATCAATTCCAGCCTCTGAGCAATCCCCCACTCCCCCTGAACCATCCATGAAATGTCACTGCCCTCATTCTCTGACCCCCTCCAGGGAGCCTGTTCCAATGTTCAACCACTCTGCCAGGGAAGAAATTCCTCCCAAAATCCAACCTGAACCTCCTCTGGCACAACTTGAGGCCACTTCCCCCCTGTAGCAGCTACAAATTCTGTGAATTTAGTGCAGAGCACTTTATATAAAAACATTCCTGAATGTGCCAAGGCTCAAACTCGAGTAGGAACAGGAAATAACTTTTGACCAGTCTGTGAAGGAAAAAAAAAAGGCAAAAAAAAAAAGGATTTTAAGTGGGAGAGAAGGGGAAAGGTTGCAGGTGGATTTGGAGAAATCCAGTGGAGTGTATGGGGAAACTTGAATTTTTGCTTTAATGAAGAGCAAATCGTGTGAGCCTGTGCATTGATACTTATTCAAACTGATGCTGGTTTATCACCCAGAAATGATGAAAATAATCTTTGGCAGTGTTTGCTGAGCAGCCTGAGAGTGCTGCAGGAGGAGGATTCATCACTGGAGAATCAGCAGTGTCAGGGCTCTGTTCATGGCTCTGTTCATGGGGTTTGTGGCTCTGGGGGACTCTCTGGGGCATCATCCAGCAGAGCTGATTTTCTGTGCAGCTTTTGGGTTGTGAATATTCTTGGCTTTACCTTTCTGCAGCCTTGAACCAACCTAAGCAACACAAACAAAGCTTTCTTTCCATTTCTGCAGAGGCAAAATTGTCAACAGGTTTTTGGAGAGAAGGGAATTGTGCAGAGTCTGCACCAAGTATTTCTAAATACTGATGACAGCTTGGAAAACCTCAGGCTGAAAGACACTTCATGTCTTGTCCAGACACCTTTCAAAATGTGCCTTCCTTCAAAGTGACCTTGCATTGCCCAAGCCCTTGGAAAGCTGAGTTTGGAAAATCTTGAGGGATGGAGATGATGCAACTTCTCAGGGAGCCTGGGAAGGCCCAGGAAAGAAAAGGGGAAAGCTGGGATGTGCCCAAAAAGAACAGGGAGTGTCCTGAATAAAAGCCTTGGGTATAAAAGCCTTGGGTCGTGCCCTTGGTTCAGTGCAGTCCCACTCTGAGCACTGGCTTTGCCACAATCCATGAAAAATGCAGAATGTTTGTCAGCAAAGCAATTCTGAAAGTGCAAACCAGCCTCCCTTGGTCTATAACAATTAATTTGTGTTTATTTATTGGGAACAAAGTATGTCTGACCCTGCCAGGTGCCACTGGAAAGGTGGGCAGTGTCACAGTGGGGGTTACAGGAGCAGTTTGGGTCTGTTTGCAAATTCATTTCCAGTCTGTGGAACCTGAGCATCACCCTGTGCACAGAAAGATGCTAAACAGGCTTGTTAAATTAATCCATGCCTTGCAGTCTGCCTGAACCCATCCTGTTACAGATAATTATCAGTGACATGCATATTTCTGAGCCTCTTTGAATGTCTCATCGATGATTTTTTTTTTTTTTTTTAATGGAACAATTTGTATGCTAAGCCTGGGGTTAACTTTGATTTGCCTGACAGTGTGCTGTAAAAATAGAACAAACCAAAGGAACCCCAGTCTGACAGCTGGGGTGAGAAGCTCTGCCCATCCAGAGCTGGCACCCAGCTGCTTTTCCATGGGGGCTTTTCCATCCCAAAAATCTCCCTTTCCTGCACAGCCCTTAGCAAATCATCCTTGGAAAATGGAGTCAATAGCACAGGGGCTGGAATTTCAGCCTGGAAAGTGAGGATTGGTGGTGTTGGAGTGAGGGATGTGTGGCCCCAGGGCCTCATTTCCTCTCTAATCCCCAAATGTTGTCCTGGGCTCTGCGCTGGGAAGGGTGGGGAGGACGTGGTGGGGGAGAAATGTGCCCCAGAAACTTCAATCTTTGTGGGATTTGGCAGAGCCAGGGGAGGCTGCGGCACTCCCTCAAAATTTGGAATAAAATCTGGGCTTTCCAGAGCCCAGCAGTGGAGGGCAGGGAGAGGCAGTGGGGTTTAAATGAGGGACTGAATATAAATAAGCACTGAGGGTGGGGTGAGTGAATGAAAGCCTTGCACGGTGTGGAGTCTCCATCAGGTGAAACCTTAAAATCACAGAATCCCTGAATGGTTTGTGTTGGAAATGAGCTTTAAACCCATCCAGATCCACCCCTGCCATGGCAGGGACACCTCCCACTGTCCCACAGCCCCAATGTCCAGCCTGGCCTTGGGCACTGCCAGGGATCCAGGGGCAGCCACAGCTTCTCTGGGCACCCTGTGCCAGGGCCTGCCCACCCTCCCAGGGAACAATTCCTGCCCAAAATCCCATCCATCCCTGCCCTCTGGCAGTCTGGAGCCATTCCCTGTGTCCTGTCCCTCCATGTCCTTGTCCCCAGTCCCTCTCCAGCTCTCCTGGAACCCCTTTAGGCACTGGAAGGGGTTTTACTGTTCCCCCAAAGTTTTCTCACCCCAAACTGCCTCTATTTTCATTAAACCCAGCTTTCAGGCTGGTGCTATTTTAGACTTTAGAACTCATTACTGGTACTTCAGGTTAATGATTGCTTTCAGTGGCTTTGTCTTGGTAGCTGAAATGCTAAATTGCTTAATTTGTTTTATTAATTTCTAAAGAAACAGAATTAGTTTTTGAAGGACAGGATCTCAGGTAGGCTCACTCAGGCTAAAGCTCCCCTGGCTTTCCCAAGTGGGCTTTAACTGCCCTAATTTAAACACAGAGAAGTTAAATCTGTGTCTGATTGTGCTCAGTTCTGTTCCTGATAGGACAAGAATGGACACCCAAGAGTGCAGTTCATCTTTTCTAAATAGAGACAAATGAAACTCCTCTGAATTCCGAGGTGTTTCTGTCCTTCCCCATGATTCCAGTTTTATTCCTGGCAGGTAGAGTGCAGCTTTGAAAATTCCCATTCCCTTTTTCTTTTTTCTTTTGCTTTATTTTTTTAAAGAAAAAGGGCAACACCATTCCTTACCTGAGCAAGCCAAAGCTGTGCCAGCTGCTTTCCAGAGCTCTGTCAAAATCTGCATTTCTGCACGAATAAAATGAGAGTCACAGAAAGAGGGAGGACATTTGGCTTGCTGTGAAAATTTCTTGGTGTGTGTGTTTCTCCACAATATTTTGCCTCAGGCTCTCAGATATGAAGCTTAAGATTATTAAACTCACAGACTGAGCCAAGGAAGAAGGAACAGATTTGAAAATTTCTGCAAAGCTGTGCAGATTTGAAGTTTGAAGGGTTTTTATTTGACTTTATTACCTTCACATTACTTTTGTCCTTCTTGCTGACAAATTTCCAGGGTAAGGTTGTGCTGCTGCTCGTGGTGGGTTTGCATTTCTGAAATATTTGTGGTACAGTGCAAAACCAACCCCCCAGACTCCTTTGTGTCTCTTGTCTCGTGTTGCTCCAGAACCTCTGGGAGTGCTGAAGGACAGGGATCATCCCCTCCATCCCAGGACAGGGATCATCCCCTCCATCCCAGGGCAGGGTTCATGCCCTCCATCCCAAGCACCTCACAGTGCCCAGGGCAGGGATCATCCCCTCCATCCCAGGTCAGGGATCATCCTCTCCATCCCAACCATCTCACAGTGCCCAGGTCAGGGATCATCCCCTCCATCCCAACCTCCTCACAGTGCCCAGGACAGGGATCATCCCCATCCCCTCCATCCCAAGCACCTCAGAGTGCCCAGGGATCATCCTCTCCATCCCAGGCACCTCACAGTGCCCAGGGCAGGGATCATCCCCATCCTCTCCATCCCAACCTCCTCACAGTGCCCAGGACAGGGATCATCCCCATCCCCTCCATCCCAAGCACCTCAGAGTGCCCAGGGATCATCCCCTCCATCCCAAACAGCTCACAGTGCCCAGGGCAGGGTTCATCCCCTCCATCCCAGGACAGGGATCATCCCCTCCATCCCAACCTCCTCACAGTGCCCAGGGCAGGGGAGAGAGGGATTTGGTGCTGGGCTGAATTAGGAAAGCAGTGCCCAAATAATGCAAGTGCTACCCTTTCCCTCACTGCCCAAGGGCCCTTTGTCATCCTGGCTTTAATTAATCCTCGCCTAAACGCAGGGTGCAGCGTTTGGCACGTGCCAATAACTCCTGAAATGAATTTGGGCAGTTTCTGTGAAACTTTCTGTGGAGTGAGTGCGTGGTTGAAGGTGCTGAGAGTGCTGATTTGGGGTGTGACATGCAGCTGGAATGCCTGCTTGCTAACTTATCATTTGTTTGTTTGCAATGAACAGCCCGAATCACCCAAACCCGTCAAACACCAGGCAAGTGGTTGTTTGTTTTTTTTTTTTAATGCTTTTAAAAATCAAATAGGTGAACTGATGTAAATTCTTCTCTTTGTGCTGGTAATGTGGGAAATCTTGAAGAAATACACAGTTAATAGGGGAATTTTGGAAATATTTAAGTGGCTTTGAGAGAGGGAAGAGTGAGCAGCTCATGAGTTTTTCAGCATTGCAAAGGACTTTTAACCACTGCTGAGCCCTGAAATGAAAGGTTTGCTCTCTCTCCAGCCTTCCCAATATCCTCCAAAATATTGTGTGTGTGTTGGGCAATGTGCTGCTGAGAGAGTGCAGAACACATTTTAAATATTAAACGAAGCACTAAATAAAAGATTGGATTAATGGAAGCTCCGAAATCCTTTTGATTAATGGTTTTGTCTGAATATTTTTATAGCTTTGCAAATCACCAGTGAGGACTTTGATCTCGAGTGTGTAAAAGGCTTGGCATAACCAAAAGCCTTTCCCCCTGACTTTCTAGGAGGAGTGGTGTGAGCAGTGTGGGATCTGCTGCCTGAATTAATTTAATGAAAAAATTAATGTTTGCTCCTTTGAGCCCCAGCTGCTCTCAGTGCTCAGGTGGGGCAGATAACCCTGCCCATCCCATGCTTCCCCTGGGTTTTCTGTTCCATCCCACTTTTCTGGGGGAGAGGAGGAATTGCAGCCCTCCAGGTGGAGCTCACCTGAGGGAGGCTGAGGTGGAAGCTGAGGGCAGGATGTGGAATGATGAACAATTGCTGCCACAAGATAAATTCTCCCCTCTAACCCAGCTGTAAGTGATGCCTTTGTGCTGGGCACCAGCTGTTAAATAAAGGAGAAGCTTTGCCCCAGCTCCTCAGGGTGTAACCAGCCTTGGGAACTGCCCTGGGTTAGTTCAGCTGGGTGAATCCCCCCCTTGCATTTCTCTGAAGCTGCTCAGTGCAGTGGGAAGGGAATAGGAAAGCAAAGTGTGAGATATTGGGTGCAAAAAGCAACCCCTGGACAGCTGTGATGCCTCTGGGAGTGTGTGGTACCCCTTAAACCCCTGCAACCCAACCGTGTGGCTGAGGCCAGGCTCTCATTTTCAGAAGCTGCAGCCATTCCTGATGTTTAACTTAATCCTCCCTCCTTGCACACATGGCTCAGCTCGAAGGGTTTTTACTGAAATATTTGTCAAGTCCAAAAATAGACGGGGTGGTGTTTGCTTTGACCCTCCTTTAGCTCAGAGCTGCCGTGCCAGGGCTCACATGAGATGTTTGTTGGTGAATATTGTAACTGTGTCCCTGGACAATGCTAATCCTGAGCTGTGGGTGCTGCATAAGGCTTGGAATCATGAACATCTCAGTTCCAATGCCATGTGGAGCTCCAGAGTGGATCCCTGCTCTGTGTGAGTAGCACAGAGCATCCCCTGCCTGCTCCAGGCTCAGCCACTGGGGCTGCTGGTGTTTCTGAAACTGAGACAGTGACCTGGCCTCGTCCTCATGGTGCCTGCATGAACTATTGCATGACCTCACTCCTCCCACAGCTCCCAAACTGCTTTTTCCAACTTGTGGGGAGATGCCTGTGCAGGAGCTGTGCCCAGAGGCCAAACTGCCACTCTGCAGTTCCAGTGCCTTTGGAAACACCGAGCTCTTCACAAAGAGAATTGCTTTTGGCTGCCAGCAGTCCCTGGAGAGAGGGAACTCCCAGAGCAGGAGCCTTTCCCACAGCGAGGGGTTTGCTTTCCTTGGTGCCAGCAGTGACAGTACCCAGCCCTGCTCCTTCCCTTGCTTTTCACCCACAGCTGGGGATCCAACTGCTTCCTGCAGCTCCAGTCGGAGAATTTGGGTGGATGTGTTTATCCCCATTCTCTGCTGGTTTATTCCAGGGGTTTATTCCAGCCCTGCAGGGTTGCTGTGCACAGCCCCAGCCCAGGTGGGACACAGCCATGCCCAGGGAGCAGTCACTGTGTGCACTCAGGGGGTTTCTTCTCCAAAATATTTCAGAGTTGGACACGTCAACTGGGCCACACTGGACATGCTACCTGTGCTGGACATGCTGGGGTTTATCAAATCAGGGCCAGTGGTGAGGGAATGCACCCCGGGACATTGGTGTGTCCACAGAAGTGGGGAGTGGGAGGGAAGGGGGTAACATCCCCAGGGAAAGGTTGGGAGCATCCCCAGGGAAAGGGGGGAGCATCCCCAGGAAAAGGTTGGGAGCATCCCCAGGGAACATTGGAGCATCCCCAGGAAAAGGTTGGGAACATCCCCAGGGAAAGGGGGGAGCATCCCCAGGGAACATTGGAGCATCCAGGAAAAGGGGGGAGCATCCCCAGGGAAAGGTTGGGAACATCCCCAGGGAAAGGGGGGAGCATCCCCAGGGAACATTGGAGCATCCCCAGGAAAAGGGGGGAGCATCCCCAGGGAAAGGGGGAGCATCCCCAGGGAAAGGGGGGAGCATCCCCAGGGAAAGGTTGGGAACATCCCCAGGGAAAGGGGGGAACATCCCCAGGAAAAGGTTGGGAGCATCCCCAGGGAAAGGGGGGAACATCCCCAGGAAAAGGTTGGGAGCATCCCCAGGGAAAGGTTGGGAACATCCCCAGGGAAAGGGGGGAACATCCCCAGGAAAAGGTGGGAGCATCCCCAGGAAAAGGAGGGAGCATCCCCAAGAAAAGGGGGGAGCATCCCCAGGGTCTGAGGCTTTTAGAGGGAAATTTGGAGAAAATGAGTTGCAGGCAGCACGGGGTGGGTCTAACAGGCATCCAGATTTTGCTCCAGTTGCAGTTTTTTTGTTGGTTTAAAAGTGCTTTTAAGCTGTCACCTTGGCAACCCTGCCATGGCACTGCTCTGGGCTAACACTCACCTTTATTCCTTCTGCATTTATTCCTTCTTTACTTACCCCAGAATTTAGGGAACATGTAGTCCCAAAGGGAACACTTTTGGAAGTAAGCAGCTTCTGAGCAGAGAGCTTGAGGTCACATGAAAGAAGGAGCAGCCATTTATTTCCAGGAGAGCTTGAAATGTATTTCAATATACAAATAGAACTCTTTTAGGTGTTAAGTAGTGAATTTTTAAAATTCCTGTCTAAGAATTGACCTCGTGTGGAAGCCTTAGGAGACTCAATGCTTCCTGTTCTTTGATGCTCAGTCTGAGGCCTTTATTCATCAAGAATATAAATAATTGGAAAAAGCAGGTTCATGAACACAAATGTCAGATTTGGAGACTACATTCCAGACAGCTTCACTTATGTTTTTTTTTCCCCAACCCATCCTTCAGAGCAGGAAGACAATATATTTTCCTGTGTACATTTGTGCCTCCAGGGCTCTTGGAAGCAGCACAGACTTTTTTTTTTTTTTTTGTCAGCAGACCTCATCATGGACAGCACTTGTAAAAGCTGTTGTGCAATTTCCTTGAGATAAGCACTCCAAATTCTAATAACCTCCTTGGCCAGAGCTTACAGAAACATTTAACAAAGGCATTAAAACATCCTGAGCAATGCTGCCTGGATTGAGCAATTTGAAAACAGTGCTGGTAATTGGTGTTGCTGAGTTTTGCTGTGCTGTGCTGGCCCTCTCAGGTGTGGGCAGGTCAGAGGTGTTGCAATGAGATGAGTTTCAGTCTGGCTGACTGAAGGGGAGTTTCACTGATCTCAAAGGAAGTTTGAAAAGAGGTATTTGGAAGTTTGAAAAGAGGTATTTGTAAGTTTGAAGATAAGTGTTCCGAGGTAGCTTTCAGCACGAGGTTTAAATCTAAAATCCTAAAGCAGTTAAATTGGTTTCTCCCCTTAAGCACTCAAGGTCTGTGCCTGATTTCATTAGCCCTAAATGTGAATTTTCTTTTCCATTTACCGTGACTTTCAACATCCATCGAGTTCTGTCTGGTCCCTGCTCTGTTTGTGTGTGTCTGTGTGTGTGTTTTAATGAACAAACACCACCAAAAACCCAGCCACGTTCACCCCTGGATGGAGGAGACTGCAGATTTGGGATGAGGATCCCCTTCTGGAGGTGGTGGCACTGCCCCAGCCAGGGGAGGTGACTGTCAGGACAGGCAGAGCACTCGAGCCCTGCTCAGGTGCTGTGTGATAAATCTGTTTATTTTTGTGTCTCTGTGGTTTCCAGGGGGAGCTGGAGCGTCAGCTTCTGCAGGCCAACCCCATCCTGGAATCCTTTGGGAATGCCAAGACAGTGAAGAACGACAACTCCTCCCGCTTTGTGAGTACTGCTGCCCCTCCAGAGGCTGCACAGCTGATTGCTCTTGGTGCAGAAATCACCTTGGTTTAGATATTTCTCCCATTAGTGCCAGAAGATTTCAGTGTTCCATGAATCCAGGTTCTCTTACGGTGCCTTCTGCATTTTTGGGCTCACTGAAGGCACCTCTCTTGGCAAAACATGATTTTTTTCTAACTCAGCCATCCCTGAGCTGCCAGCAGTTGATAATCTCACAAACAGAGCTGTGTGGGGAGCTGAGCTGGGGTTTGTGTGCCCAAACCCTGCTGGGTTGCTGTGGGGTGGGAAGGGCTGTGGCATCCCCATGGAACTGGCACAGCCTGCAGCCTTCTCCTCCATAAAGCTGGGAATTCATCAATGGATTGGATTGGGTTGGGTTGGGTTGGGTTGGATTGGGTTGGATTGGGTTGGGTTGGATTGGGTTGGATTGGATTGGATTGGGTTGGGTTGGATTGGATTGGATTGGGTTGGATTGGGTTGGATTGGGTTGGGTTGGGTTGGGTTGGATTGGATTGGGTTGGATTGGATTGGGTTGGATTGGATTGGATTGGGTTGGATTGGATTGGATGGATTGGGTTGGGTTGGATTGGATTGGGTTGGATTGGATTGGATTGGATTGGATTGGGTTGGATTGGATTGGGTTGGATTGGATTGGATTGGATTGGGTTGGATTGGATTGGGTTGGATTGGAGAGAACCTCCTGAATTTGTCCAGAAACACAGAACTTGCATGTGAAGCCCATCTCAATTCACAGATTTATTGCAGAAAAGTCCAAAAGCCCCTGTGTGACTGAGCCCAGGTGTCAGGCCCTGCTGTGGCTGCTCTGTGTTTTTTTTGGGTCCCTGCCTGCTGTTCCCAATGTTTTGGTGGCTGATAGCCACCTCTGATGGCTTCCATTGTTTTAACAATTGTGGTGGACCTCAGGGTCAATAAATAGCTTTTTACCACTTCTTAGAACTTCCTTTCCTTTGAAGAAAAAGAAAAAAAAAAGGCCATCTCTTATTTCAGGGGGAAGATGTTTTTAGTGCAACTTCAAAAGTGTACAGGAGGCATTCAATCTTTTTTCTTGCGAGAACAGCACTAAAATTTACAGAACAAATGAAAGATTTCTTGTCTGCCTTTGACATTTCAACAGTTGCTTGGATTTATAATGCATGAACTCAACTGCAGTGATAAGAACTCTGGAAAGCTGCATGGCTGAATCCATCAGCCCATTCAGCTGAGAAGGGAGAGCAGAGTTTCGTGGAAATTCAGCTTTTTAAATTTTACAGCCTTGTTATTTGTAATATTTTCTGGTGCTTATAGAAGCTGAGTACAGGATTTATAACATCAACAGGTTTCACTGCACAAGGATTCTACTTTGTTACCTGTCTTGAATCCATCAGAGACTGTACTAATTTAATGAGAACAGTTTTTTCCCTAAAAGATGTCAGCATCTGGTTTGTGTTATTTTGGGCTCTGCATTGCCATCATGAACATAATCACTCTGATGGCTCCAGCTCTGTTTTCATGAAGGAGCAAGTATAACTCATTCCAGATGGTCTCATCTCATGCAGAAAAAAAAAAATAATCTTTAACAGCCATTTTAAAAGCTGACTTAAAAAAATTCTCTGTCCTCCCACAAAGTGAGAGGTGTTGCTGTTCAGCCTTCCCCTGCTCCTGATAACCCAGGCAGGACTCAAAGAAGCCCAAGGGATTTGATTTTTCCTCCTTTTTTCTTCTACCAAGGGCAGTTTCAGGGAATAAATCTCTGGTTTGCGCTGGATATGAGAGTGGGATTGCTGGATTTATGTGGCAGCACTGGATATTTCCCTCTGATGTGGTTTTTCCAAAGCCCTGGACTCAGTGCTGGGATGGTGTCAACAGAACTGAGCCCTTAGATGAGCATCACTGCAGCCTCTGAGTGATAAATGAGAGATTCCACAGCCATGGAGACCTTTTGGAAAAGGAAGGAGAAATCTTTGGGGCCTGGCAGCACCTGAGATTGGGGAGTTGAAGCATCTTGAGGCAGCAGAAAGTGCTGCAGAAATGTGCACACCTGGAATCTCAGCATTGCTTCCCCCCTCAGCCAGAGGGTTTGCTCAGGGAAAATTGAGCCTCACATTCAGAGGAGTTTTTCCTAAGCCTGGATTCCAAATAAATCTGGCCTGGGGGTTCTTTAACCTTTGGGGTGTGTTTGTGTGCAGTGTGCTCCATTGGAGGGATGGCTGAGCACATGGGATGGGGAAAGTTTTCCTTGGCACTTGGGAACTCATCCATCCATGGATGCATTTGGATTATGTTTGGTATAGACAGCATTGTCTTAATTAAAAAAAAAAAAAGTAATGATGAAAAAAAATCTTCTTTTCTTTGCAGGGCAAATTCATCAGGATTAACTTCGATGTCACTGGTTACATTGTTGGGGCCAACATTGAGACCTGTATCCTTTTTCCTGTCACATCCTTGCAAAGTGCAGCTTCCCTGCTTTGTTTTGCTTTTAACCCCAGGATTCACTGGAATGCAGTGAGAGGTTGCCACGCTTGGACATTCCTCTGACAGCATCCACCTCTTCCTTTGTCTCAAAACAACTGATCAAATGTCACAGAAATCCTAAACTCACAAATTCCTCTCTCTGAAACCTGCAGGACTTTCAGACTGGCCAGGCTGTGTTAAAAAGGGAAACCATGTAAAATGTGCTTGTTCTGGGAATATTTCTGAAAATCCCCCAACTCCTTCCTGAGGAGGAGCTGAGCTGTGTCCTGCCAGGACAGGCTGGGATGGGAGCAGGGACAGAGCTGAGCCAACTCCTGCTTGCTCAGCTCTCCTGGGAACCCATGAAGGCTCAACAACACAGGGTCCTCTATTATACTTAATTAATTACAATTAATACCAAAGCGATTTCAGTTTCAGCTCTAAGATTCATTTTTATTTGTGAGTGTAAAACCAAGCAAAAATGCTGGCACTGAAAGCCCTTCCCCAGAGTTGTTTTCTCTGTGCTGAAAATGCATTGTGTAATTTTGAGTTTTCTGGGAGGATAGCAGTGGAGTGGTCATAACAGGATGAAATTGGAAGTCTTGGAAAGCAAAGTTTAGTGAATATTGATCATAAACAATGCTGTAGTTAAGTTTCCTTTTGGTTGCTGTGTTTTGAAACTGCTTGATCTGAAGTACATTAAATGTTTGGAATTGTCAGAGAATGTGATTTCCCAATAAGGCTGGGAAAGATCTATAGTTATTCAAAATATGCTGCAATGATAAGTGGCTTTTTTTCATTCACCACAGCACAGGAATGAAGGCAGCTGTTAGGAAAGTTCAGATGAATTGTTTTGCCCAGAGCTTTGTGAAAAAAGGAGGATTTAACTCTTGGGAAATTCCTTCTTCATTGTAGGAACTCATCCTTGCCACTGTCATTTCAAATCCCTGTCCTACATTCGTTTTACAATATGAATATCAAGAAATTAAAAAAAAAATTAAATAAGATTACAGCTTGTGGCAGCTAATCAGGCACTACTTGCTGCAGAAATTGAATTTGGGAGCAGTTTAAAGGCAGTGGGGATTGTTAGGGAAAAATGCAAGGCTTGGAAGAAAGGACAAATGCACTTTGGATGATAAAGGACTTCTGAGTTCAGCAACTGCTGCGTTTTTGGGATTAAGAGTTCAGCTATGACCTCAGTAGAAGTGATGGAAAAGGATGGGAGCTCCTCCTCACCAAAACTGCAGCTGGTCCAGGGCAGACAAATGCAGGAAATGCAGGGGAATGCAGGAAATGCAGGGGAATGCAGGGAAATGCAGGGGAATGCAGGGAAATGCAGGGGGATGCAGGGAATGGAGGGGAATGCAGGAAATACAGGGGGATGCAGGGAATGGAGGGGAATGCAGGGAGTGCAGGGGATGCAGGGAAATGCAGGAGAATGCAGGAAATGCAGGGGAATGTAGGGAATGCATGGGAATGGAGGGGAAAACAGGGAATGTAGGGAATGCAGGGAATGCATGGGAATGGAGGGGAATGCAGCGAGTGCAGGGGATGCAGGGGAATGCAGGGAGTGCAGGGGATGCAGGGAATGGAGGGGAAAACCGGGAATGCAGGAAATGCAGGGGAAGGCAGGGAATGGAGGGGATGCAGGGAAATGCAGGGGAATCAAGGGGGATGCAGGGAATGGAGGGGAAAACAGGGAATGCAGGAAATGCAGGGGAAGGCAGGGAATGGAGGGGAAAACAGGGAATGCATGAAATGCAGGGGAATGCAGGAAATGGAGGGGTTGCAGGAAATGCAGGGGAAAACAGCCAAGGGATGGAAGTGCTGAAATGTCATGAGTTGGCTGAGATGAAAAGTGGCTTTCTACCAGTCTTAGCTGGAAATCTCTTAGTCACTGAAAGTTCATCTTGGACCTACTCCAGTCACAGAATCCCAGCCTGGTTTGGGTTGGAAGGGACTTCAAAACCCATCCAGTGGTCAGGGACACCTCCCACCATCCCAGGCTGCTCCAAACCATGTCCAGCCTGGCCTTGGACACTGCCAGGGGCAGCCACAGCTGCTCTGGACATTCCTCCTAAAGCTCTCCTTGGTGCCAGCCTGGTTCCAGCAGCTGTGTGCCCTGTCCCTTCGTGCCCAGAGGTGACCCTTGACTGCAGCTGTCCCAGACCTGCTGGAGAAGTCCCGTGCTGTCCGTCAGGCCAAGGACGAGCGGACCTTCCACATCTTCTACCAGCTGCTGGCTGGGGCAGGAGAGCACCTCAAGTGTAAGCTGGGGGTCCCAGGGGGCACTGCTGGCTGCTGCATTCCTTGTTCCACTGGGACAGGGTGGGTTTGGGTTGTTCTTGGCTCGGGGATGGTGAGTTTTTAAAGGAGGGGCTGGATGGCTTTGCTGTGACAGAGCTCCTGTGTTTTATCAGATGTGCTGGGGGGCCAAACTGGCATTTCATGGCAGTGTCAGCTCCATGCTAAAGCCCATGAGTGGCAGGCTCTGCCTGGGAGCCCCTGGATTGAATCTGCAGAGTTCCCAGCTGGAAACAGCCAGCCCTGGTCAGCAGAGGCAGCCCCATCTCCTCCAGCCTGCAGAGAAATTGAACCCAAACTTAATTAAACCCTGGGGCTTTCTTCAAGCCACTGCACTGCTGGGGTGGTTTTCTCAGCTCTGTTTGGGGCTTTTTTTCCTTCCTTGGGAATTTCTGGTAAAGATACAGACATCAGGGAACTGATCCTCTCCTCCTGTATGAGGATATTATCCTGTCTGAGATGAGCTGCTGCTCAACATCCTTGATGTGGAGCTCATCAATCCCTAACCCCATTTTTTGCCTGGCTCTGTTACCTTTCAGTGGGGATCTTCCTTTTAGGATATTCCAAATGGGGTTTGAGATGATGCTGGGTCTGGCTGATGTTCTGTGGGCTGGTTTAGAGCATTAAGGAGCTCATGGAGGTGGCTGCAGAGAGAGAGAGTCTGAATCTGGCCTCAGCTTGGGAGGTGCACTTGTATTTTTAGGGTTTCAGAAGCTGCTGTCCTGGCTTGTGGCCATGGCTGAGGAGCTGATTTCCTAAAGCAGAGCTGGGGAATTGAGTGAGAACAGAGCAGGGGTGGGTGTGAACAGCATTTCTGAGCTTATCTTTCTGTCTCTTCCCCTTCCCCCCAACACAGCTGACCTGCTGCTGGAAGGATTTAACAATTACAGATTTTTATCTAACGGCTACATCCCCATCCCTGGGCAGCAAGACAAGGATAACTTCCAGGAGACAATGGAAGCCATGCATATCATGGGCTTCTCACATGATGAGATCTTGTGTAAGTTATGGAGCCTCTGGAGTTCCCTTTTCTCTCTCACACACACACACACACACACACACTTTTCTGCTAATTTAATATCACCAAATTTAATGGTGCTTCAGTGTCTCTGACACCCTGAAGAAAATGTTTGCCTGACTCCAACTGGAGTTGAATTCAGGCCATTTGCCCAAAAAGCACAGTACAAACTGCATTTCCTCCCTGACCTCCTTGGATTCTGGGAGGGAAGTGACCCAAGGAGAATGAGTTGAGCTGAGCCCTGTGCCCTGAGACTGATCCCCTGTCTGTTGTTGTCACAGCCATGCTGAAAGTGGTGTCCTCAGTGCTGCAGTTTGGGAACATTTCCTTCAAGAAGGAGAGGAACACAGACCAGGCCTCCATGCCAGAGAACACTGGTGAGTTGCTCATGTTTGGAGGGTGTTCTTTGCCTTGTGCTGAGTTCTCTCCCTGCCCTGTGTCCATCCTGCCAAGCACAGAGCCCTGCTCAGCATCCCTGGGACTGCTCTGGGCCAAAATGAGGCCAGGCCAGGGCTGATGGCACCACCAGGCAATTCCTGAACCTCTCCCCTGCCACCTCCTCCTGCAGACAAATGCAAGTGTCCATCAGGGGAATTTATGCTGTTTGCATTGCTGCTAAGCTTTGAACAAGTATTTTGGTTGTAACCTTGTTTATTGCTCTCTCCAAAGACTTAGGCCCTAGGAAGAAGCTCGTGCTTTAAATCAGGTTGTTTGCTTTGGTTGCTGGGAGCAGTTTTGTTGCCAATGATAAGAGTCCTGGAGCCAAGCACAACTTCCCTGGTGCAGTGGCTGAAGGCAGGAATGCTGCTTTTACACCAGGCTGATTTCTGGAGTGTCCTGGCAGCGTGGCTGACACTGAATTTATCAGTGCCTGCAGTGCAATCAGCATTTGGAAGGAGATATTTCTTGATATATTTCTTCCCCCCACCCACAAAA
>VZTZ01002941.1:26902-59965 GCA_013400955.1 Drymodes brunneopygia | reverse complement strand
AAAAAAAAAGCTGCTGAGGCACATTTGAGGTTCTGATTTAAGGTTCCAGTGCCAGCCTTTGAGATGTTTTATGGAAAGAGAGTTTGGAGAGCTAAGAGCAGTGGGAGCCAGCATTGCCAGGAGCTGCTGCACGAGGACAGCTCAGGCTCTTGCTTGGCTCTCATCCTGTGGCTGTCCCAAATTGCTGAGCACAGGGGGCTCTTGCAGTGCCCAAAATTGCCTTTTCTGAGGGCACTGGCTGCTCCCCAGGTGGGGGTTAAAGGTCAGGAGTTACTGACTTGGCATTTGGCACTTTTTGTGTTGCATTGGGGAGAAAAGATGGGTGAGGGGTTGATTTTTCAGGCTTTTGCTGCTGGTTTAGAGAGCCCACCTGGGTCCTTGTCCATGTGGAAGGTGTCATGTGGAAAGATACCAGATATTTCTTCACTATCTTGACTTCAGTTGCATTCCCATTGGTTTTTAGGCATGAATTCTGAATTACAACACTGCCTATAAATATATTGATACTCTTGGATATTTATAGCACTGGGTACAAAATTCTGACTTATAAAGCCAAAAGGATGAAAACCTCAGGTCACAGTTAAAGCCTATTTTTGTCCTCTTGTATTTAAAAATTTGGTGATGTGATCTTTGATTGCATCTTTCTGAGGAAATGGAGTGAACTGATCTGTGGTTTTTTTGTCCCATCTCATTGGGAGGGGTTTCCCTGCATCCTCTGGAGGAATCAGAGTGTCCTGGCAGGGACTCCTCTTGTTCAGGGGCTGCCTGTGACACAGGTCAGGTGTGGAAGGAGTTTGTGTGGCAAATCAGGGCAGGTGGGAACCAATTCAAAGAGCAGGGGAAGCAAATCCTCCCCTGTGGATGGGAAATGTGGATAAACAAAGGCTGGTTTCAAATGCAGATACCGGGGAGCCACAGAACCTCTGTGGGCTGGGAGGAGGGAAAAGCTGCACTGGGAGAATCATTCCAGGCTCTCCAGGTGGGGAAGGAACCTTTGTGCTGAGAGGGCAGGAGTTCAGAGCAGTCTCACAAAATTCATGTTCACCTCTGATAGGAGCTCTGCAGTGTCACCTTGATTTTTCTAGAGTGCTGTGTTTAGAGTTGGTAGCAAAGGCTCTCACAGATTTTGTGTAAACAATCCATGTTTCTATAACCGGCCAAGGATTGGTTTGTACTTTGGATGTTGTTTTTCATTCTTCTTTCTGGGCTGGAGAATGTGATGGGCTGTGTTTCTCACCTATGGAATTTCAGAGGTGGGAACCTCCTTGTCCAACCCATAACTGTCTGTAAAAAGGTATAAATATAAGAATAAAGAGAAGCTGGAGCTCTTTTGCTCTCTACCTGACCTTAGTCCAGCTGACCTCCTGAGTTACCTATTTGTCTCTTGTCAAGCAAAGCAACACTTCAGTGTCTTGGCTGTGTAATTAATTCAGAATTTTCTATCCAAACCCCAGCAGTAATATAACAGGAGTCAGGACAGTCAGGGTTTTCTCCAGTCACAGCTTTTAAATGGCCCCTTCTCTTTACAAACAAACAAAAACAAGGAGGTGCCATGGCAGGGGCTGGAACTGGGTGATGTTCAGGGTCCCTTCCAGCACAAACCATCCTGGGATCCCCAGATGGATTTTATTTTAAAGCTGAATCAAGCTGTGACAATGTGACCCTTGGATGTGACAGTTTGGACTATAAAGGGGGATCATTAATAAATATAATATAATGATATAATGAATAAATATAATATAATGAATATAATGATATCATTATATCATTAGTACTTTCAAGTTCTTGTTTTATTTGTTTATTTATTTGTTTTAAAGATCCTGATGGCACTTTCTACTTGACCCCTGAGGCTGTGAGTTTTCTCTGATGTGCTGGTGCAGATTTTTATGCTCAGAGCCCAGAAATGCTCCTGTTTTGTAGCTCAAGTGAAAGGAGTGCTCAGTTTGTGACACTCCCCTAATTCCACTGCTTGCATGTCAGGTCATGAACCCTTCTAGAAAATACACAGCCTGACAGAGAAACTCAACATTTAGTACTAAAAAAAAACCATAGTGCAGCAGAAACTCCCATGTATTAGCATGAAAATCAGTTTTCCAGTGCTAATTTGCAAAAACAGCTTTTTTTTTTCATTTTGAGAGTAAAAAAGAAGCTGTCAGATGACAGAGATAAGGGGCCAAGTCCTCCCTGGGTGGTGTGGAGAGCTTCCTGCTAAAGGGCAACACTTCCCTGGGCCTAAAAATAACCTTGGGCCTCACTGTCATTTTTAGAAATGTAGAATCACAGCCACCCCAGCTCCTGGGCCACGTGTTTGGGGAAAGGGATTGATGCTGCAGGAGCCTGTAGGGCTGGGTGGGTAATGCTCTATTTAAATAATGAAATGGCATCAGGAGGGCTCTGCTGTGGAACTGCACTGATGCTGTGCTCTCACTCTGTGGGAGATATTTGGAATCCCAGGCTGGTTTGGGTTGGGAGGGGTCCTAAAGATGATCCCATTCCAAGTCCTGCCATGGGCAGGGACACCATTCCCTGTCCCCAGGGTGCTCCCAGTCTGTGCAGCCTGGCTTTGGGCATTGCAGGGGTGGGGAGTCCTCAGCTCCATGGACAATGCAATAAACTCAGGTTTTATGCTTGAACCATCTTTTAAGCCACCTTTAGGATGTTGGATTTGATGTGTGATGTCCCCACACTGTTCTTTCTTCCTGGGGATGAGGAAAGACATGTGTTCACTTTGAAAGGAACTAAAAACCCTCCTGGACCTGAGCTGTTCATGAGCTGCTCTCCAGGAAATGCAGAGTTTGCTGTGCTCCCCAGGGACAGGCAGCTGTGTCCCTCTGGAGGGGGACAGAGCCCTGGGGGGACACAGAGCCCCTGGGGACACACAGAGCCCCTGGGGACACACAGAGCTCCTGGGTGGGGACACAGAGCCCCTGGGGGACACACAGAGCCCTGGGGACACACAGAGCCCTGGGGGACAGAGCCCCTGGGGCTGGGCAGTGCCCCGGGCACAGTGCAGCCCTCTGGCAGCTCAGGGTGGCACCGAGGGGCTGCTCCCGTGTGCGGGCTGGCTCTCAGTGCTCCCTCTGTCCCTTTGTCCCCTGCAGTCGCACAGAAGCTCTGCCACCTGCTGGGCATGAACGTCATGGAGTTCACCCGTGCCATCCTCACCCCCCGCATCAAAGTGGGCAGGGACTACGTGCAGAAAGCCCAGACCAAGGAGCAGGTGAGCTTTGGGAGGTTATTAAAGACCAGGTGGAGCTGCCTCATCCTCATCAGCTCCTGACAAAGGGAAACACAAAGCAGTGTTTGCTGCTCTGCTGGAGCTTTACTCAGACATTTTTACATTGTCCATCAAATGTTCTTATATGGTAAAAATCAGTGCTAGAATAGAAGAAACCTTTGACTTTCTCCTGGTTTCATCCTTTCATGTTGTGACATTATCAAATACTTGGAGACCTTTTGTTTTCACGGAACAGAAATTCTTCCTAACGTTGATCAAGCTCCAAGCTGCTCCTACTGCCTGTTTTCATTCCTCGCTGCTATTAACTCCATCCAGCTTCTTCTTTTACTGAGTTATTTGTGCTGACACCCATGTCTGTGTCCTTTTGATGGCTTTTCCAGGGTAAATAAATGCTGCTGTTTGGGTTTTCAGGCTGACTTTGCCGTGGAGGCTTTGGCAAAGGCCACCTACGAGCGCCTGTTCCGCTGGCTGGTGCACCGCATCAACAAAGCCTTGGACAGGACCAAACGTCAGGGAGCCTCTTTCATTGGGATCCTGGACATTGCTGGCTTTGAAATCTTCGAGGTAATTGGAAATGTCCCTGCTCAGAGTTCCCCTTTCCCTGTTTTTGTGGCAGCAGGACACGCTGCAGAGGCACTGAGAGCTGCGTTACACCAGGGGTTGGTTTGGGGCTTTGGCAGCCCAAAATTACACTGCCAAAAAGTCATCATTTAACCTTTAATCCTTCTGTTCTGTGTGGTGGTTGTTGTTCTTACTCTGATTTATGCAGTGGAGGTTTGTGTAATTGTTTTCCAGTTTTCTTTAAGTTATATTTGAGCTTTGCCGAGTTTCGGAGAATTTCCTTATAAAGTCAAATTTTTGACTCCCAGATCTTGTCACTGACTCATTCTTGAATGCTGATGTTATTCTTGTAGCTGAACTCCTTTGAGCAGCTCTGCATTAACTACACCAACGAGAAGCTGCAGCAATTATTCAACCACACCATGTTTATCCTGGAGCAAGAGGAGTACCAGCGAGAGGGGATCGAGTGGAACTTCATTGATTTTGGCCTGGACCTGCAGCCTTGCATTGACTTAATTGAAAGACCTGTAAGTTTGAAAGAGCATTATTCATGTGAGACCTGAATAATGCTCTGAGGAGGAGAGCTTGGAGTGCTGAGTGTGTCTTTTGCTGCCTGCAAATGAGACATTTCTTGTTGGGCTGTCATTAAAAGGGAATTAACTGCAATGCTGAAATGTTCAAATCTAAAATGCCGTGTATTGTTCATAAAAGGATTTCTCCAGAGGGGATTTTTGCCCTCCTGTCAGTGTAAAACACTGAGCTCAAGATATGAAGCTGCTATTTTTATCCTTTTTTTCCCTGCTACTAATGAAGTCATTAATCCTGTCAGTGTCATTAAACTGTGCCATTGTGGTGTAGGAGCTTTGGGATTCAGGTAGAAAGTTTTTTCCAGAACTTGTGGCAGACTTCCTTCATTTGAAATCAACAGCAAAATTCCTGAAACTTCCTGTAGGAGCAGAGTTTTCCCTCAGAAAATTGCCTTGCAATTAGGAAAACAGGATCTTAAAAGTGGGTTTAGTCCCTGGGGTTTTTAACATCCTTTTCTGACTGCTCAGTTTATGGAAACTGAAGAGGCTTTAAAGAGCAGGGGGAGCAGATGGGGGAGAGCAGAGCTGTTGAAAATTTGTTCTTTCCATCTCAGAACCTGTGACCTTTAAAATGAAACCTGGGCTATTGCAGTTCCACCCAGAGAAAGGCAGGGAGGAGGATCCTGGGCTGCAGCTGAGCTCCCAGTGCTGCTGGGCATCCTGGAAAGCAGGAAAGCTGCATTCCTGATTTCCTCTGGGAAAAGGGAAAATCTTGGTTCAGCTGTCCAAGGTCTGCACTTCCTGTGTGGAACTTAGCAAGTTCTGCCTCCCTGGAAGGGAAAATCTCCTCCCAAAAGGCTCAGGGGACAAACAGGCTGCCCTCAGTTTGTGTTACCTGAAATTAGGTTTGAATCAGTTGGGACACTTTGTTGTTTAGCTGGCAACAGAAGAAACACGCGGGTCTCAGAGTAGTAGTGGATTTTCCAGGCTAAAAGCTCTGCCTTTCTTTATTTACTTATTTTTATATGTTTCTAAGGACAGTTAAAGATTGGTGAAAGGGGTCAACACCCCTAAAGGTTTACAGGACAAAGACATGGTCAATCATTTTTCTTCACCCCAGGGAAAGGAATGAAAAATAATTCTACAAGTGCAAAACAATTCCGGCCGGTTAAGAAAAACAAGGACCATGTTTACAAAAAATGCATGGGAAATTACAGTTATAATGTTATAATTTATGGGGTTTTGTAAAATTAGGACAACAACACTCCCCTTATTGTGATGTTCAGTGGTGTGTTAGAAATACCAAACTTTAAAATATATATATATATATATAGATAGATATAGATATAGATATAGATATATAAATGATGAAGACATTATCAAACTGCATTTCAGGCAAACCCTCCTGGTGTGCTGGCACTGCTGGATGAAGAATGCTGGTTCCCTAAAGCTACTGACAAGACTTTTGTGGAAAAACTGGTCCAAGAGCAAGGAACTCATTCCAAGTTCCAGAAGCCAAGACAACTAAAGGACAAAGCAGATTTCTGCATTATTCACTATGCAGGGAAGGTAAGGGTTCAACATTCAGTTCTGGTTTGGGGTAAGTACTCTGCTTTCCTTCCAAAGCCTGCATGAAAAACAGACAATTTTTGCCTGGGTTGAAGCAGAACCATGCTAATCTACACAGAGATTTTGTTGGATTTAGGGAATTTTAGGGCTCCCTGGGCTGGGATAAAACCCAGCTTGGTATCAATGAGTTTTTAGCTGCTGAGCTGGGGTTTATTTGGAAACCACAGGTTTGGCTCTTTTAAAGAAAAGAGCTTTGTTTTCTTTATAGACCCAAGTGTTTAGATGTAAATACTGTAGAGAAATTTAAAAAAATTCATGCTGCAGCACATCCTTAATTTACTCCCCAGTAATTTAGATCAAGTAATTGGCATCTATCCTAGAGCTGGTTTTACATCTTCACAGTGAAGCTTTATTTTGGCAATAAACTGGGCAGCAGACGAGCACCCAGCTGTCAGTAAGCGAGAATTCGTCTTGCTGGATCTTAAAGAAAACTCCCATTTACTCTTTCAAAAACCTCACCAACTTTTGTGAGGAACTTGGAACTGTCCTGGGGAGGGCTCAGCAAGCAGATGTGAGCACCCAGGGCTGGTTGGACTCTGAGCCCTGCAGGTGTTTCCCACCCTTTGTGATTTTGTGATTCTGAGCACGGGCAGTGAGAGGAAAGCAGCACAATTGTTTGGTGCTGGCAAACAAAAAGCTAAAGGTGGTTCTGCTCTGAGCCTGTGGCCCTTGGCTGCTCTGCAGGTGGACTACAAGGCAGATGAGTGGCTGATGAAGAACATGGACCCCCTGAATGACAATGTGGCCACACTCCTGCACCAGTCCTCAGACAAATTCGTGGCTGAGCTTTGGAAGGATGGTAAGAGATCCCTGGGCACAGATTGTTGGTGGTTTCACCTTGCTGGATGAGTTGTTTGGGGTTTTTTTTTTTTTTTTAATGCCTGTTCCTTCCTCACCCTCCACGTCTCCATTGTAAATATCTCCAGCATTTTCTCTCTTTATTCAGTGCCCAAAGTACACCAAGGAAGCTGAGTTGGTCCCTTGCACATGTACCATTTCTGAGTAGCTGCTTCTCATGTTCATTACTGGAACTGATATTCACTTATTTCTTGTTACTCTGTGTCCAATTTCACGTGGAATCTTGTCCAAAACTCTGGGTTGGGACTTGGTGCAGTGGAGTTGTGAGTGTGAGCAGCTGTAGTGGTTCTTGCTGTTGGTCAAACACTGTAAACATTGTCCCATGAGCACCAGCACAGTTATTTCCTGTGCAGTGGTGGGTGCTGCTCTGGAAATCCACATCTCCTCAAATTAATTGCATTAACAGTGCTGAGATATTGCACATGAAAATCAAATGCAGGGCATTCCTATTTCAACTCTGCTCTGCTGCCCAGCCAGGCTACCTGCACATCACCTGAAAGGATTTATCAGTACATTTACCAAATGGCTCCCAGGAGCAGAAACAGCCACAGAAATACTTGTTGTATAGTTGGTAACAGAAGAAACATGCAAGTTTCAGAGTAGTAGTTGATTTTTTAGGCAGGACTGACTAAAAGCCCTGCCCTTTTTTATTTATTTATTTTTATATGTTTTTAAGGACAATTAAGGATTGGTGAAAGGGGTCAATACCCCTGAAGGTTTACAGGACAAAGACATGGTTAATTATCTTTCTCCACCTCAGGGAAAGAAATAAAAAACAATTCTACAAGTGTAAAACAATCCCGGCCAGTTAAGAAAAATAAGAACCATGTTTACAAAACAAACATAAAAAACTATAGCTACAGTGTTATAACTTACGAGGCCCTGTAAAACCAGGGCGACAAATACTTAGTAGGGACTTCTATATTCTGCTTTTTAACACCCCAGTCTATTGATCAGAGTTTATTTACATGTCACAGGATATCAACCCTGTAGTTTATTCCTTGAGGAGGAGATGCAGTTTGTGATGTAGATGGTGCTGGAGGTTAATGCTGAGTTCCCCTCTTGGGGCAGCCACAGAGAGCAGCTTTAATGAATCTATAAAGAACTTTTTTGGTTGGGGATCTGCTTCTTCCCCTTGGAGGACACACACACAGAGCAATAATGTTTTGGTCCAAGCCCTGTTCCCACAGACAATGGAAATGTGCATGGAATATGTTGTGGCCTAACTGCTTTTGTAGCAGAGTGAAGTGTGTTTGAAAGTGATGAACCTGTTGTTTTTACTAACTCAAGTGTCTTGTGTATCTGCTCTTCTGTCTTTGTGTTTCTGCTGTTTCTCTGCCTTAGAGATTCAGAATATTCAGAGAGCCTGTTTCTATGACAATATTTCTGGTCTTCATGAGCCACCAGGTGAATGGATGTAAAAAAACCTTAGGCCTCCTAAAGGCAGGGCTGTTGTACCTCCAGGAGAAACCATTTTTGCTCGTAGGCTTGCATGAACTTCTCATTTCATGCTGGGTTTAGGTCAAACCCCCCAGTGCATTCCTGTCCAGCTGCTGCTGCACACACACCCAGCATCTCCAGTTCTGCATTGCAGATGGAAAGGTTTGTTGCTTCCTGGTTCCATGAGGAGATGTAGAATTGCCTCTTAAGTGACAATTCTGGTAGCTCCAAGCATTTGAGAGAATGCAAACGCTTTGTAACTCTTATCAAGCTTCTTTCTGCAGTCCAACATTGACAAAGCTCTGGGATGTTTGAGGACGTGGCTGTGTCCTTGTGGGAGGATGTTTTGAAGTATCAGGATGAGTGCTGCAGTTTTAGTGGGGGTAGAAAGTGAAATAAACTTCTTCCAGCCTTGTTGGAATTGTTCTTTTATTTAAAAACCTCTTAGTTTTAATGTTTGTATAAGCTGCAGATGTTTTTTTGGGGTATTGAGAAATCAAGAAATGCACTTGGAACGTCTTCGAAGACACTTTAGATATTTCATTCAACCTCCTCATCCTTCTTGGATTCCTCTCCCAAGTTTAGAAACACGTGGTTGTGAAGGCTGTGCCTTCAGATTTTGGGTTTATCTTTCAGTGCTCCTGATCCATCCCCTCCCTGAGGAAAGCAGGGGTGTTCCTGAAGGAGGTCCTGGAGAGCTTTGTCCCAGGGGTGATGTGATGGTCCACGTTTGCTTTAAACATCTAGGCAGAGCTTACACTGAACTCCAATAACCCTGTTTGAAATAAAAATCACTCTGCTAGAGCTGGAGCACAGAGGGGAGCAAAACAAAACTGCCGAAGGTCAGATCTGTTTGCCAAATTGTAGAAGGTACAAGGTGGAAAAAAAGGCTGAGTGGGTGCAGGTTTCTAATTCTGGCAATCATTTCATCCTCTATAAAACTGTATAATCTATATATCTATGTAATCTCTGTCCCATGTCTGATTTGAGACAGAATTTTGCTTCAAAATAACTATTTGGAATATGATCTTATGAACACCTTGGCACCTTCTTATTTTCCTACCTTTAATAAGTTTAATTCTTGTGTTCAAACCCTGTGGAGGATCTGGGCTCTGCTCTACATGCAGAACTTAAACTGATTATTCAAACTTGCTGCCCTGTGTTTTTCCGCTTTGAATTTTTTTTAATAGACCTTTGACCAGTTGAGTAGAAGGAAGAAATTAAATAATGTCACTTATTTGTCAGATCATTCTGGCAGCAAAGCATAATTCCCTCTGCTTTGGTTTAAATGAATTTGAAGATAACGTGACAAAATTGAAGCTGTAGCTTATAAATAGTTGCTTGTTTCTGCCCAGCTTGGATTTCATGGAGAATCCACAAATGTTGGGATTAGCTCAGTCCTGAGAAGCACCAGCTGTAATTATTGAGGTGTTAAGCCACCTGTGTATTTTTTAATGAACTGTTTACATAATTCTTGACATGCACATGGAATCGCCTTCAAAGTTTTAATGATGGCAGTCACATTTCTAATCGTGCTTACCCAAAATGCTCAGCAAAATCAAAGAAAAAATCTCTATTGTGTTGCTTTATGGCAGCTTCGAAGTGCTTTGGTGGGGAGTTTTCCTGGTTTGAAATTTATCTTTTAGTTAGGGAAGTCTTTGCAAGTGTATTTAAAAAGGGGAAAAACTCTTCCAAATAGCAGCTGAGCAGAAGTCTGGCAGATACTTTTCCCCTTTTGTCACTGAAATAACACTGCAAATTTCTATTAGAACATCAATTAAACTCAGCTTTTTCTATCTCATTGTCATAAGTGACTCTTCATGCACAAATGTTTAATTCCAAATGTTCAGCCCAGAAATATTGTGCCCTGTAAGAGCTCAGACTGCCTGCGAGCTGGGATTTATCAAGCTGACTTAAACACAGAAAAACGGCTTTCCTGGTCATGTAGAACTGCAAGCAAAGAGCTGGATATTTCAGCCTGTCCCTCCCGAAGCTGCCACTCCCGTGCTGGATGAGTTTGTGGCTTTTTGGTCCCCGAGCTTGTGCACAGTTGTCCCCAGTGCTTGTGCACAGTGTCCCCTCCCCGGCGCTGCCCCGCACTCGCGGCGCTGTCCCCGAGCTTGCGCTGCCACCGCTGCCGTGTCCCCTCCCTCCCTCCCTGCCAGCCCCGGGGTCACTCACTCACTCACGGATCCCTTCTCTTGTCCCCTGCCAGTGGATCGCATCGTGGGGCTGGACCAGGTGACGGGGATCACCGAGACAGCCTTTGGCTCTGCCTACAAGACCAAGAAGGGGATGTTCCGCACCGTGGGCCAGCTCTACAAGGAGTCTCTGACCAAGCTGATGGCCACACTCCGCAACACCAACCCCAACTTCGTGCGCTGCATCATCCCCAACCACGAGAAGAGGGTGGGTAGGGGCTGCAGGCCACTGCTCCTCCTTGCTGCTCCTTCCTTTGCACCCTTGCTTTCGTGCCTTTGAGTCGTAGCTGTTCTGTTTTCCTGACCTGTAGTGTTTTGATGCGTGACTCTGAAACTCCACGGCCTGTCAGCTGCTGTTCTGCTGCAGACAGAACAATTCCTCTCTAGGCCTGGGTTTTGTGGACACCCTTTTTGTCCAAACGCCCAAAAAATGTAAACAACGATGGACAGCAGGGTGTTGGTTAGTTAGTAACAGAAGAAACACGTGGGTTACAGAGTAGCAGTGGTTTTACCAGGCAGGACCGACAAAAAGTCCTGCCCTTCTTTATTTACTTATTTTTATAGGGTTTTAAGGACAGTTAAAGATTGGTGAAAGGGGTCAACACCCCCGAAGGTTTACAGGACAAAGACATGGTCAATCATTTTTCTCCACCCCAGGGAAAGGAATGAAAAACAATTTTACAAGTGCAAAACAATCCTGGTTGGTTAAGGAAAACAAGGACCATGTTTACAAAACAAGCATGGGAAACTACAGCTACAGTGTCACAACTTACGGGGCCCTGTAAAACCAGGGCGACAGCAGGGAGGGAAGAAGGGGGCCAAACTGGGGATGGGACTCCACCACCTGAAGCTGTAATTGGACAATTGTGCAGATGGACCGAGCTTAGCTCTGTCCCAAAAACACATCCTGGGTGTCCATTATTGCCCAAGGTGCACCTTGTAAAGGCCTTTTTAATAAATACTTCTTTTATTCTTGTAACTCTGTCTAGCTTCCATTCCAGATCAGCCTTCTGTCAGGCATCACACTAAGTGTCCTGTCTGGGCCTTCCTTCTCCAATCACAGTTTGATTGTCACCATTGTCACACTGAGCAATCCCCCCTCAGAACTCCCTGCACACCCCCTGATTCACACACTTGGCTTTTGGCCTGAAAAGCTACAAGTACAATTGGTCAGGAATACAAATTAAAATAATTTTTGTTTGTTTTTTTTTTTTTGTCCAGGCTGGAAAACTGGACCCACACCTGGTTCTAGATCAGCTGCGGTGCAATGGGGTGTTGGAAGGAATCAGGATCTGTAGACAAGGATTCCCAAACAGGATTGTGTTCCAGGAATTCAGGCAGAGGTAACAGCAGCAGCAGCAGCAGGCTTTTCAGTTCCTAGGAGATAAAGTTGCTTGTTAAATAATTGAAGACCCCACTCCTCCCTCCTTCCCCAGCCCAGCTCTGAGAAAATCAAAACCTGATTGTGAGGCCTTGAAGTTGAAGTGTTTAAATACTGCAGTTTATTCTAAAGGGGAAACAATCCCAAACTGGCTGCTGGAAATGCTTCCTGGAGAAATTCCCTAACTGGGCACTTGGTCACTGCAGTTGATGCTGTGAATTTATATTGTAAATCACATTCCGTATTGCTGAATGTAAAGGTGGTTTTCTGTTTGCCCTAAAGGTACGAGATCCTCACTCCCAATGCAATTCCCAAAGGTTTCATGGATGGTAAGCAAGCCTGTGAGAGGATGGTAAGTGTTCACAGCTAAAGTTTGGCAAAACGTTGAAAAATTCCCCCAAATTCTCCTTTTCTTGGTGTAACAGCAAGGCCCTTGCCTGTCTGTTTAGATCAGAGCCTTGGAGCTGGATCCCAACTTGTACAGAATTGGACAGAGCAAGATCTTCTTCCGAGCTGGGGTGCTGGCACACCTGGAGGAGGAGAGGGATCTGAAGATCACAGACATCATCATCTTCTTCCAGGCAGTGTGCAGGGGATACCTGGCCAGGAAGTGAGTGTGCTCTGGGGATCTGATCTGATCTGATCTGATCTTCCCTTGGGTCTCTCCAGCCTCTCTGATGGGGAGCTGAGCATTAAAACTTCAGGAGAGTTACTGAAATTAAAATTTCAGGAGAGATTTTCTGTGTGTGTTGCCTGGAACTGGGATTGTATCCTGGGTATTGAGTGGGTTTTTGGGGAAGAATTTGCACTTTCATTCTTTAACAATATCTGCTGTCCTTGCTCTTGCCATTGGGGCACACACAGCCCTTTACAGTGGCTGAAAATGCCTTTGTCTCTCCTCCTGTCCCACTGGAGGTTCCTGGGAAGCTGCTTTTTAAAAATAAAGTAGCTAATCCATCCCAGTTTTGTCTTTTTAAGAAAAAAGCCTGTTGAGAGTAAGAACAAACAGCATTTTTAATTATTGGAAATGGTGAATGCATTTCTCTTGCTCTGACTCTTTATAGGAGCAAGAACTCATCAATTCAGTGTAGTTACTGAAACATATAAATAAACCTCTTTATGGTCTGCAAGTGTTGTAGGGTTGGATCACCTAAAAATTAAATGATGCTCAGCTTTATTTAACACAAACTTTTTGCTTTGTCTTCAGGGCCTTTGCAAAGAAGCAGCAGCAGCTGAGTGCACTGAAAATCCTGCAGAGGAATTGTGCTGCATATTTGAAGCTGAGGCACTGGCAGTGGTGGAGAGTCTTCACCAAGGTTCCTCCTGTTTGATTCTGTTCTATATTTAAGTGTCTATAAATTGCTGAGTGCAGGGTCTCACTTTTCCATTGCAAACCTTTGCAGGTGAAGCCTCTTCTTCAGGTGACTCGTCAGGAAGAAGAGCTTCAAGCCAAGGATGAGGAGCTGATGAAGGTGAAAGAAAAACAGACAAAAGTGGAGGCAGAACTTGAGGAAATGGAAAGGAAACATCAACAGGTTTGTGTGCCAGATCAGCTTTTGATGTGTAGGACATGAATTGTGCTCTGTCCCATGTGAGGGAGAAAAAGAGGATCAAATCAGAGCTGATTCCCATTCTGCTGGAATATGGAACAGGGAGACACAGCAGGAGCTGTTCCTGCAGGGCTGCAGAAACCTGGGAACAAAACTAAACCTGGTTTTATGGCATCTCCTGGTTCACAGGAGAAATTCAGTGCCAGTGTCACTCTGTGCCTGGGCTGGGCAAGCTGTGGGAGACACTTGGGACAGCTCTGCAGATCTGGTGGCTTTCTGGGATGGCAGAAATGGGGTGGGTAAGGGAAGAGCAATTTCCAAATTTTGGTGGATAAGGGAAGAGCAATTTCCATATTTTGGTGGATAAGGGAAGAGCAATTTCCAAATTTTGGTGGATAAGGGAAGAGCAATTTCCATCTTTTGGTGGATAAGGGAAGAGCAATTTCCATCTTTTGGTGGATAAGGGAAGAGTAATTTCCATATTTTGGTGGATAAGGGAAGAGCAATTTCCATCTTTTGGTGGATAAGGGAAGAGCAATTTCCAAATTTTGGTGGATAAGGGAAGAGCAATTTCCATATTTTGGTGGATAAGGGAAGAGCAATTTCCAAATTTTGGTGGATAAGAAAAGAGCAATTTCTGTGTCCTCCACCTGCAATTGTGCCTTTGGCCCTGTCCCATGTGCCATCCTGGTGTCTGAGCTGGAGAGATGTGGAATTCATGGATGGACCCTCAGTGGACAGGGAATGGGCAGGATGGGGACACTCAGGGGTGGCAGCAGTGGCTCCATGCCCAGGGACAAGTGGCATCCTCAGGGATTTGGAAGTTGCAGGGACTCTGAGTGCCAGGAGCAGCCCATGGCACTGCTGTGCCACTGTGCAGGGAGCAGGGCAGGAAATCCTGCTGCAGCCAGGGCTGGTGTCCTCTGGGAGCTGCTGAAGCCTCTTCTGGTTTGGGATGTGGATGTGGGAGTCAGGAATTGGGGCAGCCCTTGGCCTCTGAGTGCCTCTGTAGCTGTCACAGGTGGAATCTCTCACGAGGGACTCTGAAGTGTCATTTTTAAAGCTTTGCTGCCTTTTGTATTTGCAGGTTCTGGAGGAGAAGAACATCCTGGCAGAGCAGCTCCAGGCTGAGACTGAGCTCTTTGCAGAGGCTGAGGAGATGAGGGCTCGCCTGGCTGCCAAAAAGCAGGAGCTGGAAGAAATTCTCCATGATTTGGAGTCCAGGGTTGAGGAGGAGGAGGAAAGAAACCAAATATTGCAGAATGAGAAGAAGAAAATGCAGGGTCACATCCAGGTGTGGTTCCCAGTGAGGGGAGATGGGGAAGGGAATTTGGCTCCTGAGTGGAATGAGATGGATTTTTTCCTCTTCTCTCCCTGTGTTCAGTGTGAGGAGCTTTGTGTGGTGTCCAGGCAGGGAGGTGAGGACAGAAAGGAAAGTCAGGATGCTGTGTCAGTGTGTGCTGGGATAATTAAAGTGCTCTGAGAGGGCAGGGAGCAGGCAGGGCTGCCTGGGGCTCACACCCAGACTGAGGGGAGGGTGTCCCTTGGGAGAGAAATGCTCCTGTTGGACTGAAACCCAGTGAAAAGCACACAGAATATTCCTCACTTGCCTTCACTAAGAAAATGTCATTTCCTCCAAGTTACTTGGTTGAGAGTTTTTGTGAAAATCACATTTAGGTTTTTTTTTTTTAAATAATGTTGTCCCTGAAAAAGGGAAAAAGGGAGTAACTGAGAACTTACCTTTCAAAATAATAAAAGTAGTTGAAGAAATAAACACCACTTCTCACAGCTCTTGATGCCTTCTCATAAATGTCCATGAATCATATTTAAATGAATCATATTTAAACCCACAAATGACCTTCAGGAGCACAGTGCATTTTTAACTCTTTGTGCCAATCATTGAACTGTCTCAGCTGTGACATTGAAATAAGGAGAGCTCTTTCCTCTGGAATCCCTTCCCAGATCCATTCAGGTGCAGGTGTGTGTGGGAAGTCTCTGACATAAAAAGCCTGATCTGATTTGGTTGTCATTAATTAGAGATTTTTTATTTTATTTATGGAATTAGGAAGGTGAAGACTGTGGCAGTGAGTGTGTGTTTTCCTAGACAGCACATTTCACCCAAAACCAGAACTCAGAGCATCAAAAATTCCCTGTGTACCCCAAGACACTGAATTCCTTACCAGATCATTGATCCTGTAAATGAATCTAACAAAGAAATGGGGGTTTAGTGAGTGTTGGGGCAAGAGGCTGTTCAAAATAACACATATTTATGATTGAGTTGAAAGAAATAAATGCTCCCACATGGAAGGTGCACAGATGCTGTTTCCTCCCTTCCCAGGACCTGGAGGAACAGCTTGATGAGGAGGAGGGAGCTCGGCAGAAGCTGCAGCTTGAAAAAGTGACAGCTGAAGCAAAGATCAAGAAGATGGAGGAGGAGATCCTGCTGCTGGAGGACCAAAATTCCAAATTTCTCAAGGTGAGAGAGGTGGGCAGGGTGGAGATGCCGAGGGACAGCTCAAAGCTGCTGTCCCAGGATGTGGGACTTTGGCACCTGGACTCCTGTGGGGCAGGGCTGAGGCACTGGAGATGAGTCTGGGCTGACATTGCAGGGGGAGTTTGTCATCCTCTCTCCCCAGTTTCATCACTCGCCCAAACCTTAGAGCTGGAAAAGCTGTTTCCAGCTGCCCTTGTTCTCTGCAAACAGCTCTCCAAATGCTGCCCTAAAGCCAGTTCTGCTGTGTGCTGAATTCCAGGTCTCTCTTGGAAAATAAATGTTCATGTTTCCAAACAATTCCACTTGATCCTTAACATGGACAATCACTTGAAATGAAATCTGTATTAGAAACAAAATCTTTAATAGGATATTGTGCTCTATGACCCTTTTTTTTACTATGACCTTTTTTTTAACCCTCGATGGGTTTAGTAAATTCCTTTATTTGCATTGCTCAGGGACTCTTCAGGTTGAGTTTTTCAAGTTGTTTTTCCTCCCCTTTGTCCCTCCCCAGGAGAAGAAGCTGATGGAGGATCGGATTGCTGAGTGCTCTTCTCAGCTGGCTGAAGAAGAAGAAAAAGCCAAAAACTTGGCCAAACTGAAGAACAAGCAGGAAATGATGATCACAGATTTGGAAGGTTTGTTGTGCCTGGGAAGGGATTGGATCCTTGGGGACAGGGCTGCAGTGTCTGCCCAGCCTGGGCACAGGAACCTGAGCTCTGCCTGCTCCTCAGCTCCACTGCAGCCAATTCCTGAAGGGAATCTGCCTGCTCAGTCCCTCTGCTGTTGAACTGGTCAGGTTTTCATCTTTGAGAATCCATTTCCTTCATAGACACCCTCAGGAATTCCTGCTGTTGCCTGTATCCATTAGGGAAAACATCCTGGCTCCTGGCAAATTCCTCCCTCTTCTCTCCAACACCAGAGCAATGTGTTCCTGCAGCAGGCACTCTTCAGGCTTCCAGGGTTGTTTTTTAATCAGCAAATCTCAATTGTTTTCCTTTTCTTATTTTTTCCTTTTAATATTTATCTGCATTATATTTATAGATCTATTTTATTTTATAGTGCTTTATTTTTTTGTTGAGCAGCCTGGCCTGGTGGAAGGTGTCCTGCCCAAGGCAGGGGGTTGGAATGAGCTGAGCTTTAAGGTCCCTTCCCACCCAAACCTTTCCATGATTCCATCTAAAATGGTTCCATTTATTTCTGATTGCTCTGCCAGTGTTGTCACAAGCTAAACCTGCCCCGTGATCAACCCTCCTTGATTTCATGTTGGTTTGTTTTGGTTTTTTTAATTACTACAGATAATGAGCTGCCAAGTCAAAGTTGCAAAATAACAGAGAAAGTTGCTCTCTGTGCCCTAATTTGGGAATTGTTCTTGCCCTTGGTGTGTTGTGGCCTGTCTTGCTGCATATTTTAAGGCTGATGTGCTGCTGGAAGAATATCAGAGTTTCACCTTATCTGTGTAGGAAGGTACTGAGCTCACAGGGCAGCAGTGATTGATGAGCCTTGTCTTTAACAGAGACCTTAAGATGGGTCTAAGTAAGCTTTACTCACTGGAAAATAATGCTGGAGTAGCTCTGTGCTTAAATCAGGACTAGGAGCTTGACAGATGTGTTTGGTTACAGAGCCACTCCAGGGCTGATGACCTTAGAAGTGGAAATTAAAGCTTATATTTAAGGCATGCAATTTCTTGGCTAGGAAAGCAGGGTAGAATGATATTTACTCTTGGAGATGATTCAAGAAGCCATTAAGGTCTCTCTGCTAGAGTCTTGGCACTGCTAGGCACTGATATTTGGGGGGAAAAAAAATGAATTCAGCTTGCTGTGAACTTTCTCAATTACAAAATTGGGTCTTGTGACACTGCTCCAGCTGTCACTCAGCAGGAACTTAATGTGGAAACAGAGGGAAAAGTGCAATTCCTTTGGAATGTGGAGCTGTTTGGAGGAAAGCAGTGTTATTTTGGGTTGTCTGGAAAAGCCCAGGGTGGCTCTGAGGTGATTCCTGAGCGTGGCTCCCTCTCCATGCAGAAGATCCTGGTCCAGGGGGAGGCTTAGGAAGGGTGTGAGGGAATTCCCTGCACTGAGGAATCCCTCAGAATCTGCCTTTGTTCTGCCACCAGAGTCCAGCAAATGTTTGATTGCTGTGGCCCTGCAGTGGGGTGGCTGTCCCAAAGAATTCCTTGGGCCAGGAATGTCCCAGTTACACCAATCAATTCCTGGGAGGGAGCTCTCAGGGCTGCAGAGTTTTGCTGAATATTGGTGGGCTGTGATTAAACAGCACAGAAACTGCAAATGTGGTTTATTCAAGTTTTCTTTAAGCTCTGCTGTTTTCCAGGAGAGCTTCAGGAGCCTGGCCCAGCCCTCCCAAAGCCATGCATTTGTTCCAGTCCATAATTTGTCCTGTTTTCTGAGTGTTGAGCTCAAGTTTCTCTGTGAGATCCCACTCCTTATTTTCTCCCAAGATGTTTCTGTTGCCTCACCCCAAACCATTCACAGTTGTCAGAGACTTCCTCCTGACTTTCTGACTAAATCATGCAGTTCTCCTTGGCTGTTTCATTTTCCTGCAGCCTGGAGGAAGAATTGAGGCAGCATAAATTAAACTTGCCACCCTTCCTGCCACCCCAAACCCCCTGGGGGTGACAGCAGGAACAATTCCATGGGAATTTCATTCTTTGCTTCCTTTAGAACGCCTCAAAAAGGAGGAGAAGACTCGTCAGGAGCTGGAAAAAGCCAAAAGAAAACTGGATGGGGAGACAACAGACCTGCAGGACCAAATAGCTGAGCTGCAAGCCCAGATTGAGGAGCTGAAGATCCAGCTGGCCAAGAAAGAGGAGGAGCTGCAGGCTTCTCTGGCCAGGTCAGAGTGGGGCAGAGCTGCTCCCAAAAACTGAATTTCAGCTGAATTTCAGAGCTGGGAGTGCTGCAATAGCAGCCAGGTCTGGGGCAGCTCTGGATTCCTGTGCTGGGCAAATGGAAAGGAATTCAGTGATCCCTCAGCATCCTTGCTCTTCAGACCTGCAGAAAGAAGATTCATGTGTTATAATAATGTTTGGGCTCTGATTTTGGGAATTGTAACCTCCCAAAATTCAGTCTGGAGAGGGGAAAATGTGGATTTCTCAGTGGGTCTTTACAGAGTGCTGGGTTTGTGTGACTCTCCTGCAGTCCCATCTTATGCCGATCGCCATCTGCATTTTTAAAGTAAAATTTTGCAGGAAGAGAAAATCTTACAGATGGAACATTACTGGGGCAGTGCTGGGATCTGCAAAATTGGAATATTTGACTGGAAACCAAAGCTTGGTCATTCTGACAGGGCACCTTGGAGGGGTCTTGGGAACAACAGTGGGGTTTTATCTGTGGTGTCTTATCCATCCCTGGAAGGGCTGGGAGCAGCCTGGGAGAGTGGGAGGTGGGGATAGTGGGCAGGGAGGAGTTTGATGATGTTTAAGGTCCCTTCCAACCCAACCTTTTGATAATTTTCAATGTTATTTTATTCTAGTGGGAAAGTGAAGGTGTTTTGTAGGTAACTGAGGCAGAGGGTGATGAGAGGAGGTGAAGCCCCATTAACTGTGGTGCCTGTGTTTGACAGGGGGGATGAGGAGGCAGTGCAGAAGAACAATGCCCTGAAGGTGATCAGGGAGCTGCAGGCTCAGATTGCAGAGCTCCAGGAGGACCTGGAGTCTGAGAAAGCCTCACGGAACAAGGCAGAAAAGCAGAAAAGGGATTTGAGTGAAGAGCTGGAGGCTTTAAAAACTGAACTGGAAGACACTTTGGACACCACTGCAGCACAGCAAGAGCTGAGGTAGGAGCATGGTCTGTGTAAGGAAGCACCACTGAAATTCATCTTTGTTGACAAAAGACTGAAATGTTGATTTTTTTTGATGCCCCTTGGTGCTTCCTCCAGGACAAAGAGAGAGCAGGAGGTGGCTGAGCTGAAGAAAGCAATTGAGGAGGAAACCAAAAACCACGAAGCCCAGATCCAGGAGATCAGGCAGAGGCATGCCACTGCCCTGGAGGAGCTCTCTGAGCAGCTGGAACAGGCCAAAAGGGTGAGGAGAAAATGAACTTTCTGCTTCAGGGGCTCTAATAAATATCATGGGTGGTTTGGTTCCTTCCAGGAGACCTGAGCTGAGGTTTGCCATGATCACAGAGCTGAGCTGTCCTTTGAAAATCCTTGTCAATTGTTGGGATTTGTCCTGCTGGTTTGAGAATCTTGCAGCTGTTCAGCAGCACATCTGGGCTGTGTCCTCTGGGCAGCAGCACCAGAGGAGGCAGCAGGAGGCACAGGTGGCTCCTGCTCTTGTTCAGAAGGAGAATTATTCCAATAAAAACAAATCTCTAGTTCTGGAAATTTCAGCTGGGGTCATTCCCAAAAGTGTGTGTGGACAGCTCATATCCTGTGGTGATGTTTTCATGTGTTGTGAATACTGCACAAGCTTCCTTAATATTCTAAATGAAGGGAGAAATGTAGTGGTTAAACCATGGTTTTCACCAGCTTTATTCACCTAAAACCTTCTGCATGCCTTCTGGTCCTTATTCAATAAATAGTGTCAATAAGAGCATGAAAAGATGGAAAAATTACCCTGCAATCTGAAGAAAGCTCCTGTGGCAAGGTGGTGTCAGCTCAGGTGATACAGCAAGAGTGACACTTCAACATCCCTTCTACCAATTTCTGCTTTTTTAAAAGGCTTCTGACAAATGTCAGTGCAGGGCTGAGAATTGCTTTGTTCTGCACTTCCAGCCTGCTCTGCCCACTCCAATCAGGGCAGCTGTGGTTCATATCTTGCCTTTTATTTCTGTGAGATGAGCCTTGCTGATCTCTTCATGGGCACATTCCACATTTCCTCCTTGCATTTCCAGAGCTGCCAGCCCAGCTCCTGCTCCTCCCTGCTCCCTGGGACAGGATCACCCTGAGCTCACTCAGTTTTTTCCCTGCCACACTCAGGGATGTTCCCCAGCAGCATTTCCAACCCTCCCTGCTCACACCCTGGCTGCTCCCTGAGCGTGGATCCCTGATCTCCAGAACCACTTTTAGCAGGAAAACAGCATTGTAACAAAGCCTTGAATATTTCTCTCCTTCTGTCTTCCCCAGTTCAAAGCAAACCTTGAGAAGAACAAGCAAGGCTTAGAGTCTGACAACAAGGAGCTGGCCTGTGAGGTGAAGGTGCTGCAGCAGGTCAAGGCAGAGTCTGAGCACAAGAGGAAGAAGCTGGATGCTCAGGTGCAGGAGCTGACTGCAAAGGTGTCAGAAGGGGAAAGGCTCAGGGTGGAGCTGGCAGAGAAGGCAAACAAGCTGCAGGTAAGGTTTTGGGAGCCCTGAGAGCCTGGAGGGCAGGCAGGGAGCTCAGAGCTGTGGCCATGTGCAGAAATGGCCTGTGCCTGATGTGGGAGGTGACCTCAGAAGGGCTCTGGTGGATTTGGGAGGGCTCAGGTGGGGAGAGCTGGGCAGCTGTGACATCAATCTTCAATGTCCTGGGCTGTGTGAGAGCTGCAGGGGCTTTGGAGGCTCTTCAGATCCTGAAGGGAGCTCTGCAGGATCTGTCCAGCTGCAGGACAGGTTTTGGCTTGGCTGTGGAATTGAGGAGAGTGGGCTGAGCTTTTCCACAGGGATGAGCAGGAACCACAGGTTTGCTGTGGTTCTCCAGGCTGGGAGCTTGGCAGGGACAGTCCCTTTGTTGTGGGGAATGGCAAAATGCAGCCATGGCTGAAGCACAGCAGGGAGGGCTGCAGGTAAATCCAGCTGAAGCACCTCAGAAAGGGAATGGCCCAGCTCCCTGTGGGGGAAGCTTTCAGACTGGCTCTCACTGGATATAAAAGTGGTGTAGCCCAAAATAATACCCTGGCACCTGGCAGTGACCTTTGCTCTTGCACAGTCCCTTTAGACCCACCCTGGATTAACCTTCCCCATTAACCCCTGGATTAATGCTTCCATGAAATATGTGGTCCTAGAATTAAAAATAGCATTAAAGTGTGAATGCAGGGATCAGAACAAAGTGCTGAATATCAGAGCTCAGTAGCACAACTCTTGTTTTGTTACTGCACTTCAGGACTGACATTCAGCTCCAGTTTTGCAGCCAAATTTTAGTGTTTGTAGCTCATTTTCTCTCTCTGTTGGGCTCTGTTGCTGTCCTGCCATACCTGGAATTTGCTGAGGGTTTGGGCTGTGCAGTCCCAGCTCTCAGAGGGGTTTGGGCTGTGCAGTCCCAGCTCTCAGAGGGGTTTGGGCTGTGCAGTCCCAGCTCTCAGAGGGGTTTGGGCTGTGCAGTCCCAGCTCTCAGAGGGGTTTGGGCTGTGCAGTTTCAGTGGGGTTTGGGCTGTGCAGTCCCAGTGGGATTTGGGCTGTGCTGTTACCTTTGGGTTCTTGCTTTGCAGAATGAGCTGGACAATGTCTCCAGCCTCCTGGAGGAGGCAGAGAAGAAAGGCATCAAGTTTGCCAAGGATGCAGCCAGCCTGGAGTCTCAGCTTCAGGACACACAGGTGTGTGAGCAGCAAAGCTGGGCCTGGCACTGGAGCCCTGCTCCTCAGGGAAAGGCTGACTGCTGACAGAAAACACATTTTCATTCATGCTTTGGAAAGTCCCCTGGGTAGGAGCTGAAATTCCTGTTCAGCTCAGTGAGATGGGATGGATTGGGATGGCTCAGCCACATGTGGAACCAAGTTTTCATTATCTGAGCTGCACTGCCTGATAGTTGGGAGTTCTTTTTTATGAGGGAGATAGAATCAAATAAAAATCCCTTTCCAGGTAGAATTTAATGTCAATATCCTTGGGGTGTATGAGGAACAACACCCTGCCTTCTACTGACAGCTTCAAATTCTTACAGCTGAAGTTCAAACTGTCAGGTTTTGGTTCTTAAATAAGAAAATGCAGCTTTCTGCAGATATTCATGACTTCAGTATATTTTATCTTCCCTGTATTAAAGTTCTGATGGTGACCACTTAACTCTATTAATCACAACTGGAGGGGTTTTTCAGGAGCAGGATGGGGAGGGTCACACCTTTCATTACTTTGTTATGACAGAATTTTCCACCTTTGAAGTGCTCTTTATACTTACACAATGCAGAAAAGCTGGAAGCATGCTGCCATTGCAGGATTGGCTGCTCCATGTTCTTCCCAGGTGGTTTAAAATAGGTGTTCTATGCTTGTCTGAAAAAAGAAGAAATACATTTTGAAGGTGACTTCTATGCTAGAAGAGAGATGGAAAGGTATCATCCATCACCTAGAACAGACTCTGGCATGGGTTCCCTGACCAGAAATACACTTCATGGAAGTTTAAATGTGCCCAAAAGGAATGGTCAGTGGCTTTTTTTGAAACCCCAAATAACAGATGTCATCACAAAGCACGTCCTTGTCCCAAAATGTGAGGGAGAAACAAACCTGGCAGTGCCCACGTGGAGCTGGGGGGTCTCAGAGCACTCAGCTCTGCCCGTGCCTCGTTCCAGGAGCTGCTCCAGGAGGAAACCCGCCAGAAGCTCAACCTCAGCAGCAGGATAAGGCAGCTGGAGGAGGAGAAGAACAACCTGCAGGAGCAGCAGGAGGAGGAGGAGGAGGCCAGGAAGAACCTGGAGAAGCAGATGCTGGCAGTGCAGGCCCAGGTGAGATGTCACCCTGGTTTTACAGGGCCCCATAATTTGTAACATTATAACTGTAGTTTCCCATGCTTTTTCTGTTAACATGGTCCTTGTTTTTCTTAACTGGCCAAGATTGTTTTGCACTTGTGGAATTGTTTTTCATTCCTTTCCCTGGGGTGGAGAAAGATGATTGACCATGTCTTTGTCCTGTAAACCTTCAGGGGTGTTGACCCTTTTCACCAATCCTTGATTGTCTTTAGAACCATATAAAAATAGGTAAATAAAGAAAGGCAGGACTTTTGATCAGTCCTGCCTAGAAATTCAACTGCTGCTCTGAGACCCACGTATTTCTTCTGTTGCCAGCTGTGCAACAGTGAGAAGCAGCACTGGTGTCAGGAGGTGTCCCAGAGCTTTGGGGGGAGCACATCCTGTGGCTTCCACAGCTGCTGGAGCAGAGCTTGGAGTGAAGTTTGCTGTGGCCTTCCCTCACTGCAGTGATGATGTGTCCAATGAGCTGGGATGGGCAGGGTTTGCCCTGCTTAGACCCTTCTAACTCCCAGTTTTTGTGGAGCATCTGTTCTGCTCTCACACTCAGCCTCTGGGTGCCTTTCTGATGCACTGAGGGGCTTCACCTGCTTTTATTGACTTTGCAGTTGGCCGAGGCCAAGAAGAAGGTGGATGATGACCTGGGAACCATTGAAGGCCTGGAGGAGACCAAGAAGAAGCTGCTGAAGGACGTGGAGTCCCTCAGCCAGCGCCTGGAGGAGAAGGCTCTGGCTTATGACAAACTGGAGAAGACCAAGAACCGCCTGCAGCAGGAGCTGGATGACCTGATGGTGGACCTGGATCACCAGCGCCAGATCGTCTCCAACCTGGAGAAAAAGCAGAAGAAGTTTGATCAGGTACTCTCACTCTCCTCTCATCTTCCTGGCTTTTGGGATTTTTAAATGGCTTCTTCTTCTTCTTCTTGTTGCTGAGCCTTGTCTGAAGGAGGGTGTGACTGGTGTGCTGTGGTTGTGGATAAATCTGAATGTTAATATTGATAAATCTGAATGTTAATATTGATCAATCTGAAAATATTAATATTGATCAATCTGATAGTGCTGATGTTGAGCAGCTGGCCTTTGTCAGGAGGAACTTGTCACTCCCAGTTCTGTGAGGCAAATGCCTTCTCTGAGGCTTCTCAGATCAAGGAATCAGCTCTTCCTGACTGATGAAGATTTTTGTTCCAATTTTGTTCCAATGCTGGAACAAAAACTTGAGAGTTTCATTGTAATCCCTCAAGGTAGACTAAAAAAGGGATCTGAAGAGTGAAAGATAGAAATCATATGAAACTTTATTCCTGATGAGTGGCTTGCTGTCCTCCTGTCAGCCCAGAGGAGCTGTGGCTGTTCCCTTCCTGGCACTCTGAGCACCACTGAGGGACCAGGCAGCTCCTGAAGGCCAATTAAACCTAGAGCATGAAGCACTTCCTGAATGAAACACCACCTGAGGCAGGAAGGACCTGAGTGGGGAGCTCAAGAGATGGATTAATTGTTTCTTGTGTTCAGATGCTGGCAGAAGAAAAGAACATTTCTGCCAGGTACGCAGAGGAGCGGGACCGCGCCGAGGCAGAGGCCAGGGAGAAGGAAACCAAAGCCCTGTCCCTGGCCCGGGCCCTGGAGGAGGCCCTGGAGGCCAAGGACGAATTTGAGAGGCAGAACAAGCAGCTGAGGGCAGATATGGAAGATTTGATGAGCTCCAAAGATGATGTGGGCAAAAATGTGAGTATGGGAATTCCTGGGGACACTCCCTGGCTGGAGAAGGGCCCGTGCACAAGAACAGAACCCCCTGAAGCTGACCCAAAATTAATTGGGAGGAGGAATTAATGCCCAGAATAAGGGAGTGGTCCTTGTTAACATCAGGTCTCTTCAAAAGCTCCATTCTCACCCTCATGGAGATCCCAGACAGCAGTTTTACACTTCTGGATCAGTGGAGGTGGGACAGTTAGACAGAGCTGGTGGTGTTGCTGCTGTGACAGATGGGGGCAGACACTTCATTTTTGTGTTGCTGGGTGTGGTTTTTTTGTGGAAATGAGGGATAATGAGGATTCCTGTCACCTTTGGTCAAGCTGAGTTGCAGGACATGGCTGAACCAAAGGCAGAGCAGAGCTGAGACCCTTCAGTGTCCCCCCAGCTGAGGCAGCAGCAAAGGGCCCTGCCCTGCCCTGCCTTGGTGGCCTTTGCTGTGTCCCAGTCCCACAGGAGTGCCCAAAAACCAGATCTGCCCTTCTGCCAGGGCTGGGGAAGGGGAGTGGGTGTGCACTGACCCTCTGGGGCCTCTGCTTCAGCCCAGAGCTGCTGCTCTGCCTGTTCTGATCCAGTGTTCAGCTCAGAGTCACCCGATCAGTCCCTGACCTGTCCTGCTGCTGGACACTGCTGGTGTCAGGGACAGGCTCTGAGCAGTGCTGGTGCCTCAGGTCCATGAGCTGGAGAAGTCCAAGAGGACCCTGGAGCAGCAGGTGGAGGAGATGAGGACTCAGCTGGAGGAGCTGGAGGACGAGCTGCAGGCCACAGAAGATGCCAAGCTCCGTCTGGAGGTGAACATGCAGGCCATGAAAGCCCAGTTTGACAGAGACCTGCAAGCCAGGGACGAGCAGAACGAGGAGAAGAAGAGGATGCTGGTGAAACAAGTATGTCTGGTTTTATTTTGTGTTGTAGTCAGGAGGTGGGAGGGTCTTTGGCCAGAATTCTGGGCCTTTTGTGCTACCAGAAAAATAGAACTTTTTGCTTGAAGATTCCATCCAGTGGAAATCCCAAACCGTAGAATTTTTGCAAACCGTACAACAGTTCTGGCTGAGGGTTGGCCAGTGCCAGCAGGCAGTGTCAGGTGGTGCTGGTGGCCTCCCAAACCTCTCCAGGTCCCTTTGGGGTCCCTGTGGGGGCTGTCCCTGCAGGGGCTGACGCTGTCCCTGTCCCAGGTGCGGGAGCTGGAGGCAGAGCTGGAGGACGAGCGCAAGCAGCGGGCGCTGGCCGTGGCAGCCAAGAAGAAACTGGAGATGGACCTGAAGGACCTGGAGGGGCAGATTGAGGCTGCCAACAAGGCTCGGGATGAAGCCATCAAACAGCTCAGGAAGCTCCAGGTAGGCCCAGCTGGTCAGGGAACTGGAGTGTCCAGCCTGGATTTATGCTCTGCTCAAAACTCATCCTTTGATGGAATCTCAGAATGGTTTGGTTTGGAAGGAAGCTTTAGGCTCATCTTATTCCAAACTCCCCTGCCACAAAACCACTTTCCAGTCTCTGGAGGTGTCCAAAGCCAGGTTGGACAGGGCTTGGAGCACCCTGGGATAGTGGAAGGTGTCTCTGCCCATGGCAGGGGTGGCACTGGATGATAATTAAGGTCCTTTCCAGCTCAGGCCATTCTAAGCTTCCACTCTATGGAATGCCTGAAGTCTTGGGAGTGTCCCATTTCTGACCAGGCATTGAGGGGTGGAAAATGAGAAAATGAAATTTTACAGTACAGAACTGGAAATGCCTTGAAGTGGAATGAAATCACTTTGGGAGAAAGGCTCTTAGGGGCTGAGATGCTTCAGAGCTGGAGTGGATCCTGTGAGTGTCCTGGCTGTTCTCACCCTGCTCTCCCCCTGCAGGCTCAGATGAAGGATTACCAGCGGGAGCTGGAAGAGGCCCGAGCATCCAGGGATGAGATCTTTGCCCAGTCCAAAGAGAGTGAGAAGAAGCTCAAAAGTCTCGAAGCAGAAATCCTGCAGCTCCAAGAGGTGAGGTGGAAATCTGAGAGTTTTTCTTGCTAGAGTAAGGCAAAAATCAGAGAGAAAAAAAGTAAAAAGCAATGTAGTGAGTTGAACAGAGAAATGGGAGCCAGGAGAACTGACACTAGCACAGCAAGTAGCACAGAGGCTTCTCCTGCTGCTCAGGGCTTGGGTGTTACTGATCTTCACAGATTTTTTTCCCCCTTGCTTTGTGTGGGGAGCACCTCAGGGACAGGGAGAAGTGACTCCAGTGACTGCAGTCCTAGGGCAGGGAGGGAACATCCAGCTGAGCGTCCTGCTGCCTTATCCAGGGATATCCCAGTTCACAGCATCTCCCCGAGGCTGTGAGGAGGCTGCACTGGCAGCAGAAGCTGTGGGATCCCTGGGGCTGCCCTGACTGTTCCCCTCCCTGCAGGAGTTTGCGGCGTCGGAGCGCGCGCGGCGCCACGCGGAGCAGGAGCGCGATGAGCTCGCCGATGAGATCGCCAACAGCGCCTCGGGGAAGTGAGTCTGGGCTGGGACAGGGACAGGGAACGGCTGGAGCTGGGCCAGGGCAAGCTCAGGTTGGATTTAGGGAAAGGTTCCTCTCCCAGTGGGTGCTGGGCACTGCCCAGGCTCCCCAGGGAATGGGCACGGCCCTAAGGCTGCCAGAGCTCCAGGGGCATTGGGACAGCGCTGCCGGGGATGCACAGGGTGGGATTGTTGAGGGGTCTGTGCAGGGCCAGGAGCTGCACTGGATGATCCCTGTGGGTCCCTTCCAGCTCAGGAGATTCCCTGATCCTGAGTGACCTCCCCAGGAGAGCTCTGTGGGCTCTGGACATGCCCTGACCCCTTCCCCTGTGCAGGTCAGCGCTGCTGGACGAGAAGCGCCGGCTGGAGGCTCGGATTGCCCAGCTGGAGGAGGAGCTGGAGGAGGAGCAGAGCAACATGGAGCTGCTCAACGAGCGCTTCCGAAAGACCACGCTGCAGGTGAGCCCGGGGCCAGCTGGGGCTGGCTGTGACATCCACAGAGGCTCTGGTGGCACTGAGTGACCCCCTGTCCCCTCCCTGCCAGGTGGACACACTCAACTCAGAGCTGGCCGGTGAGCGCAGCGCGGCACAGAAGAGCGAGAACGCGCGGCAGCAACTGGAGAGGCAGAACAAGGAGCTCAAGGCCAAGCTGCAGGAACTGGAGGGCTCTGTCAAGTCCAAATTCAAGGCAACCATTTCTACTCTAGAAGCCAAGATTGCACAGCTTGAAGAGCAGCTTGAGCAGGAAGCCAAGTAAGGGGAAAAAGCCTGGTTGCCTGGGTTGAATGGCTGAAAGTTCCATGCTGGACGTTTCTGAAGGACCTTGGGTTTATTGTCTGGAGAGTCCTGTTTAGGGGATAAACTTTAACAAGGCAGCTGTAGAGCCACTGGGGTTGGGAGCTTCAGAATGGATGTCCTTCCTGCCAGCTGGATGAACTCTGCAGGGTGTTGATGTCCCAGAGCCACAAGGTGCTGCAGGAGTTCCCTGGGTACAGGGGGCAATGTCCCCTTGAGACCCCTGGTTGCCTGGTCAGAGGAACCAGTTTTGTGTTCCTTGTTAGAGGAACAACTTATGTGGGACAGCTTGAGATGAATCCTGTGCTCTCCAGAAGCCTTTCTGCAGTGAATTATCCATCTTACCTTGCAATCCTATTCTCAAAATTCACTTTTTAGCTAGTTCCTCCCCACACCTGTAGGTGGGGGTGTCCTGGCACCACCTCTGTCCTTTGTGGGCTCTGCAGCAGGAGTGTGGTACTGGTTATGCAGCAGCTTTAAAGCTGCTCTGTCCAATCTCCTTGTGAAGGCACCCTCTGAGCCCTCTTTGTCCCACTCTCACATTGCCCCAGGGCTAAGACTTTGTGCTCTGAGAGCTGCACCCCTGCATTCTTGCATTCCTGAGTCCCTGCATCCTNTCCCTCCATCCCTGCATCCCTGAATCCCTCCATCCCTGCATCCTTGAGTCCCTCCATCCCTGCATCCCTGAGTCCCTGCATCCCTGAATCCCTCTATCCCTGCATCCCTGAATCCCTCCATCCCTCCATCCCTGCATCCCTGAGTCCCTCCATCCCTGTATCCCTGAGTCCCTGCATCCCTGAATCCCTCCCTCCCTGCATCCCAACCAGCCCCTGGCACACGAATCAGTCCCATTGCTGTGTCTGGCATGCTCAGAGAGCTCAGTTACACCTTCAGGAGGGGCAGATCTCGAGCTCCCAGCCCTCAGGCAGGGTACAGACGCTGGCCTTGTGTTGTTGCAGGGAAAGGGCAGCTGCCAACAAGCTGGTGAGGCGCACGGAGAAGAAGCTGAAGGAGGTGTTCATGCAGGTGGAGGACGAGCGGCGCCACGCGGACCAGTACAAGGAGCAGGTGGGTGGGGCTCAGTGAAAATCCCTACGGTGGGAAGGGCTTGTGGGGAGGAGCTGTAAGGGAATCTACAGCGGTGATTGAAGCAGCAAAGCCCAGCAGGGATTCTCCCTGCGGGTGTGAGAGCTCTGCTGGGATGGGCCGTTCCCACCCCGCTCTCCCAGCTCCGGGAGCTCCGCGGTGTTTCGGGCTCCAGGCTGGAGCCTGCACAGGGCTGTGCTGCATCCTCAGCTGGGGGGAGAGCAGGGGGTGCAGCTTTGGGGTGACCCCAAAGTGCTGGTTTGGTGCAGATGGAGAAGGCCAACGCCAGGATGAAGCAGCTGAAGCGGCAGCTGGAGGAGGCGGAGGAGGAGGCCACGCGCGCCAACGCGTCCCGGCGCAAACTGCAGCGAGAGCTGGACGATGCCACGGAGGCCAACGAGGGGCTGAGCAGGGAGGTCAGCACCCTCAAAAACAGGCTAAGGTCAGTGCCACTGCACCTCTGGGACTGAGGAGTGACCTGAGCCCTTCCGAGCTCGCAGCTCCTCCGTGGGGCATCATCCCAAGGGATGGAGCTGCTGGGATTAGGGAACCTGGCAATGAGAACAGGGAAGCTGCCTGATATTCCACAGGGATATTCCTGACAGCTCCTGAGCTCAAACTCCTCAGAGTTCACATTGGCAGCTTCCCCTGGGTAGCCAGTTCAGCCCAGTCACAGGTAAATGTGACAGAGGAGGTGGCTCAGTTGTGTGGGTCCAGTGGCTGTGACTGATCCTCTCTGGCCCTCACTTTTGGGAATATTGCAGTAGATTCCTTGAGAGCAGGCCTGTGGGGTCCAGGTCTGTGCCAGGGACAGGGGGGAGTCAGCAGGGGTGAGGCTCCTGCAGCCCATCAGCCACATGGAGAGGGGCTGAGCTGAGCTTCCCTGAGCAGCCTTGGAATCCTTCAGAGAGAAGCAGCTCCTGTCTGTGCCTGCTGCTCCTGCAGGGACAGGGTTTTAGGTTACTTGAGACTTGCAAAGCTGAGGTGATGGGATAAACCAAGCAGGAATGGCAGTGCCAGAGGTGTTGGAGCTCAGGGTTCTGCCTCCTGGTGCAGGGAGTGGGGTTTGAGACTCCCTGTGGGAAATATTCCCCCTGGACAGCCTGGGGCTGAGCAGGGAGGGCTGCCAGGGGACCTCACTGTGACCTTGCAGTACCTGAAGGGACTTTGGGTGACAGGACAAGGGTGGGGGAATGGTTCCCACTGCCAGAGAGCAGGGATGGATGGGATTTTGGGCAGGAATTGTTCCCTGGGAGGGTGGGCAGGCCCTGGCACAGGGTGCCCAGATTTGCTGTGGCTGCCCCTGGATCCCTGGCAGTGCCCAAGGCCAGGCTGGACATTGGGGCTGTGGGACAGTGGGAGGTGTCCCTGCCCATGGCTGGGCTGGGATGGGCTGAGCTTTAAGCTCCCCCCAGCCCAACCCCTGCCGTGCTCCTGGGCTGGCCCGGGGCCGTGCAGGATCCTCACCCAGCGCTGCTCTCGCTTCGCAGGAGGGGGGGACCCATCACCTTCTCCTCGAGCCGCTCGGGCCGGCGGCAGCTGCACATCGAGGGAGCCTCGCTGGAGCTGTCGGACGACGACGCCGAGAGCAAAGGCAGCGACGTGAACGAGGCTCCGGCCGCCCCCGCCGAGTAACGCCCGGCCCCGCCTGCATGCAGAGACCTTTCCAGCCCCGGGCAGGAGCGCTGCGAGCGCCCCGCCTGCCCTCGGAACTGCCTTGTGGCCGGAAAGCTGCCTTACGACCCTCGGCATGTGCTACAAGGTTCCTTATCATAGGTCAACCATGTCTTAAGGCTGTCCAGCCTCACCACACTGTACCCTGCTTCAGATATAGGTACAACTGCTTTTTTTTATATATAGTAAACAACCGGGATCGTCTCTGTTCAGTGCATCTCTTTTTTTCCAGATAACTCATTGTAAAGCCATTTTATAAAGCATCATGTGAAGGATGAAACTTGTTTTTTTATCAATCCAGAAGCGTCATTCCCAGCGGGTGGGTGGCCAGGCCAGAGCCCTGGCCGTGGCTGTGCATGCCTTGTGTCCAGCAGCATCCTTCAGGCTCCGGGCTGGGCACAGCCTCTCGGATCAGTGAAGACCAAACCGCACCTGTTTTTTTTCTCTTTTCTTTTCTTCTTTTCTCCCGATCGTCGTGATCCGCACACGACCCCTGAGTGAACTGTGAAAAACGGCCTTGGGAAGTGTTAGAGGGAAGTGTAGGGATGAGTGAGTAGTGCCCGTTTTTATCCTGCAATCCCATTTGAGGTGTTCTCAGCACCTGCTCCATCCCTTCGTGTCCATGCAGTCCAGGCACTCCCAGCTGGGTCCCCGTCCCCTGCACAGCCCTGAGAGTGCTCAGAGCCCCCGGGGCCCTGCAGGCACCCGGGGCTGGGATAATGTGAACACCAGTGGGAGATGATGATAAACACACAGCACAGGCAAAACTAATTTATTAACGTGAGGCTGAGCCAGGCCGGGGGAGGCTCCTGGGGGGCCAGGGCTCGGGGCTCCCCCCTGGATGGATGGATGTTGCCTGCCTACAGTTAACATGCCAGTGGATGTGAATCCTTTTTTTTTTTGTTGTTGTTATTGTTGTTTTGTTGTTGGTTTTTTTTTTTTTTCATTTTGAGCAGTATTACGGTGAGTAGTTAGCGTTCTTTTTTTGTTTAAATAGCTGAAAACTGACATTACAGAAAGTGCCTTAGACACTACAGTACTAAGACAACGTTACATATATAATTTGCCTATATAACAATGATTTAATGTATTAATTTTGACTGTGCTTCATATCATGTACCTCTCTAGTCCAAGTGGTATTATTGATATTAGTGACAATGAATCAGTGTTAACTAGGAAACTTCCTCTGCCACATGCTCAAAACCCACGGATTTCCCTTTTTTGGTTAAAAGCTTTAACATCTGTCGCAAAGGTTTTGTTGTGTGTGTTTGGGTATTTTTAATCAAACTGGCTGTTGACCACCAGGCGTCTGACTGCAAATATCTTGTTTTCTTGTATACCCATATTTCTAGACAATGATTTTTGTAAGACAATAAATTTATTCATTATAGATGCGGCCGCCTGCTCTGTTTACTTACTGGAAGAGCTCTCCCGAGGCTGGCATAGACCTTAATAAACGAGATATGACTGGAAGCTGCCTTTTCCCTTCTTCCTGTTTTGTTTGCTTGCTTTTTCTTTTCCTTTTATTTTGACCTAAATACACAGCATCAGTGACTTGGTCTGAGCTGAGCCTTTGCCTTCGAGTGCCACTGGCAGGGCCCAGCTGGAGCACAGAGGGAGCTCTGAGCTCTCCTGCTGCACCTCAGGAAGGGATGGAGCAGCTCGGGAGGGGATGGAGCAGCCCGGGAAGGGATGGAGCAGCTCGGGAGGGGATGGAGCAGCCCGGGAAGGGATGGAGCAGCCCGGGAAGGGATGGAGCAGCCCGGGAAGGGATGGAGCAGCCCGGGAAGGGATGGAACAGCCCGGGAAGGG
>VZTZ01002941.1:1406-20931 GCA_013400955.1 Drymodes brunneopygia | reverse complement strand
TCACACCTGGATCAGAGTCACACCCAGATCAGAGCCACACCTGGATCAGGGCCACACTCACAGCTGGATCAGGGCCACACTCACAGCTGGATCAGGGCCACACCTGGACCAGAGTCACATTCACACCTGGATCAGTCACACTCACACCTGGATCAGGCTGCAGGGCAGGGAGGGGAGTGCAGGGGCTGCAGAAGAAGGAGGGAAGGACAGCTCCTNGGATGAGGGCTACAGTCACATGTGGGATGTGCACTCACATCTGGATCAGAGTCACACCTGGATCAGAGTCACACCCAGATCAGAGCCACACCTGGATCAGGGCCACACTCACAGCTGGATCAGGGCCACACCTGGACCAGAGTCACATTCACACCTGGATCAGTCACACTCACACCTGGATCAGGCTGCAGGGCAGGGAGGGGAGTGCAGGGGCTGCAGAAGAAGGAGGGAAGGACAGCTCCTTGTGCCCAGCCAGCACAGCCACTCTGGGCCAGCGTGGCCAGGCCTTGGCCACTGCCCCAGCACGGCCACCAGGGGCTGGCCAGGGCTGGGGACAGCTCCCAGTGCCCAGCCAGGCTCCCCCAGCAGCCTGGGCACGGCACAGGGCAGCAGGAGTGGGTGAAGGGACAGCCTGGGCACAGCTCAGGGCAGCAGGAGAGGGTGAAGGGACAGCCTGGNTGGCACAGCTCGGGGCAGCAGGAGGGGGTGAAGGGACAGCCTGGGCACAGCTCAGGGCAGCAGGAGTGAGTGAAGGGACAGCCTGGGCACAGCTCAGGGCAGCAGGAGAGGGTGAAGGGACAGCCTGGGCACAGCACACGGGGTACAGGGGACAAGGACAGGACAGTGGGGCCGTGCAGCATCTCTGGCAGCCTGCAGATAATCACAAGAACCACTTCCAGCCCTTTTCCTGCCCACTAAAACCCCCAGCTCTGCTGCAGCATTTCCTTCTAGGCTTCCCAAGCCTTCCTCAGCCCCAGGCTGCTCCTCCCTGCAGGCAGCCAGCCCAGATCAGGAGTGTGTGAGGACAATCTGCATAATTAAAGGTGACCCCCACCCCACAGAGCAATCAGCTTATTTGTCACACCACACCTCAATTTAGCCATGCTGCCTGCTCAGAGCTGCCCTAATCCCTCCCCAGCACTTCCCTGCTCCCTGGAGCAGCAGCAGCACTGCTGGGGCTGCACAGCCCCCTCAGCCCTGCAGCACTCAGCCCAAAAGGCTGATTTGCACATGGCTTTAAGGCTCTGGACTCTTCCTTTCCAAAAGCAGCAAACACCAGGGGCTCCACAAGCCCTCAGTGCCAGTTCTGAAGGTGCAGCTTGCCCTGCTCCCCACACAGCTCTGCTGAGGATGAGTGTGGGAAGCTCAGCTGGCTGCTCTGGCACTGTCAGGCTGGAAACAGCTGATTTCATTCTCTAAAATAAATGTAGGATTGAGGAGGTGCTGATTATCAGCATTAAATTGCACTGAGGTTTAAGGTGAAGACATGCAGGGAGCACAGAGGGTGCCTGCCCTCAGTACCACTGCAGAACTCTGTGCTTTCCACCTCTGCACACCCACAGGGTGCTGTGCTGTGAGGAACTGGGGAGAACCCTCCTGCAGAGGCATTTCCTGCAATCCCAGAGGGAGCTCTGAGCACGCCAGACACTCCCAGGAAAGCAATCCCTAGCTGCCAGGCTGACTCACAGCAGGGAGGAGCCAGCCCTCAGCAGCCACAGTTCCACCCTCAGTGTCCATCCCTCCCCTCCCAGAGGGGGTGTGAGCACCCAGCACTCCCTCCCTCCCTCCCAGGAACATCCCTGCCAGCCCTCAGCAGCCACAGTTCCACCCTCAGTGTCCATCCCTCCCATCCTAGGGGGAATGTGAGCACCCAGCACTCCCTCCCTCCCTCCCAGGAACATCCCTGCCAGCCCTCAGCTGCTCCAAGAGAACCTCCACGTGTGGCTCTGCATTTCTCCAGAGCACACCTGCAGCTGTGGCAACCTCCTGAGATGCTCAGAGGGCCCATTCCTCACTGCCTGGGCTCGGTGTTAAAGCCACCAAGAGCTCTGGCAAGGCAGGGCTGGCACTGCCACCCCTCCCATTGCTTTTCTCTCCGCTTTACAGAAATGCCCCGCAGCCTTTGCTCCACCCGTTGTTTCCCCTACAGGATGAAAGCTGTGGTGGGCTAAGGAGCACGAAAAGAGCTCCAGATGTCCCCTCCCCTGCGGGCAGGGCCGTGCCCTGACTCACCCCTTGTCGAAGAAGGACGTGTGGCCCGGGTGTGGGTACTTTGTGCCGTTGCTGCTCATCGCGGAGCTGCTGACGTTCCCTGAAATGTAGGATTTCCGTGATGCCTGGTCCTTTGCAAAATTCCTGCAAGCAGCTAATTTGGATTCTAAGGCCTGTGAAAGGGGAGAAAATTAAAAAATAATATTAAAAAAGTAATACCATTAAGAGGAAGTTATTTTGCTGCTCATGAGCCCAAGATTGCCACGATCAGGACTCCAGTGTCATCACCCTTGGCAAAAAAATGGGAACAAAGCTGTCATTTCCTCTGTCACCCAGCCACAAAGGAAACACACAGATGCTGATGCAGACTGCCAGGCATTACTCAGCTCCACGAGGGCTCAGATTCTAGAACAGATGAACTCTGAAATAATTACCTAGGGCAAGGAAGCCAAATCCTAGCAGAAGTCACCCAAACTTCTTGCTTCAGCAGCTGCCTTGGGCTGGTCAGAAACCTGAGAGCCTAAAGCAGAATCCTCAAGCTTTGAGAGGGACTGTGCATTTGGAAAGTTGGTTTTTTCACCAGGACAATGCCTCCTAGAATTTCTTTCTTAATCTTGCCTTGCAGAATGAAGTCAATTTTTAAAGCTCCACTGCCACACTTCCAAACAGGCCTGGTGAGGTCTTTTTCCCCTGTGTGAAGTGACAGTGACTCCTGGAAGGAGGAGCAACATCCTGATTCTCTCCTTTACTCCAGAACAGCCACCTGTCCTTTCTGCCACCACCAGAGGCTGAATATCCACCTTATCCTGAATATCCACCTTATCCTGAATATCCATGTGGTGCAACAGAAAGTCCTCACTCCTCACTCAAGACACCCTCTGTGTGTGGGGGCGTTCAGAACATTGCAAATGCAGCACTGCAAACTGAAATTCATCTCCCCAAATGTGGGGTTTGGTCCTGTTCTGCACAGAATTTTCCAGTAACAGTGCCCTGACACGCTGCCACAGGTAACTGAACCCTGTGCAGGCTCCTAGGAACCCGTGGAAGTTTATTGAGGGATTCTGGACTAACAGGCAGCTGTGGGTAACTCTGGGTGTCACAGATTGTCCCCTGGCCACAGGCAGTGTGACCTGAGCCAAGCACTCCCTGTCTCAGCTGCAGGCAGGAAAGCAGAGGGGAAACTTCCTGCAGAGACAAGGGGTGTGAGGCTTGGGATGAGGCACAGCCAAACCCCAGAGAACCAGAGCACCCTGGAATTGCTCCTGGAGCTGGAACCCTGTCCCAGTGGCTGAGCTGTGGCTCAGGGCAGGCTGGGAGAGCAGCTTGCTTATTTGGCATTTCCTGTCCTTGCAGAGTAATCACACGGGATTGTCAGTAAGCTCCCCAAATCCCCTGCAGACTCTTCCTCACAATGATCCCCTTTGAAACGTGTCACTGCTAACCCCGGGCTGTCCTGCTGCCCTTTCAGAGCAAGGCTGAGCTCCCAAATGGGAGCAGCCAGGCAATTCTCCATGCCCAACTTTGCTAAAACAACTGTCTGTAGTGCAGCTCCTGCCAGGCTCAGCCTGGGCACACAGCACAGGGCACAGCCAGCACAGCTCCACTCACACACAAACCACCAGGGCTCATCCTGGGAGCTCCAAAGTCATTTCTCCTTCCAAGAGGAAAGCCTGGGCCCTGAACAACACTGCAACAGATGTTTAGAGCACTTCTTCTTCCCTGCTTACACTGTAATCCCTTTAAAGGCTCATGCATTTCACTTCCCCACCAACCACAGATGGGAACATTTGGCTTTCTCCTGATTTATTTTCTCACTTTCTTACAGAAGGTTTGCAGGCTGGTTTTGCTTTCAGTGTCTGTGGCAGATCTCCCTGGGAGAGGAGCTGTCCCACCAGGAGACCCTGGCAGTGTGAGGCCAGCTCCTCCCTCACCTGAGCCTGAGCTCTGCAGCCCAGACAGAGGAAGCTGCAGGCCCACTTAAGGGAAGAACAAGTTGACAGTGTCTAACCCAGCACTTGAAACATTTTTACTCCAAATATGAATTCTGCCACCCCAAGTTGCATCAGAACTATAGGATCGTGCTTTAAAAATCAAAATAATTTTTTTTAAAAATGCATTATCAAATGTTAAGCAGTGAATGTGGATGATTTGGCAGCTCCAGAATATTCCCAGCCCATTCCAAGGCTGTGCTGTGGTTGAGCACAAGGATGAAAGGCCCAGGGAGAGGCCAGAGCTCAGAGCACTCACCCCCACTTTCCGTAGCAGATCCCCCACAATGTTGAGTGCAGATATTCGAGCTGAAGGAGTCAGTGGGCTGGTACCAAACCCATTTGGGATAGCTGCAAACACAGACACATCTCATTACTTCACTCCTCCACAGTTCAGGTTTTTAAAACATTGAAATAAATCAGCTTCTATATTAAAAAAAAAAAAAACCAAACCAATGTAACAGGCTTGCTGCAGACATTTCATGCAATTACTCACAGTAACTGCAGGATCACTGGCCAGGGAAAAATGATAAAGCTTAATTCCTGCCCACTGCCCTGGTTCCCATCAGCCCCCCAGGCAGAGTTCATGCACTCTCCATCTGCAAGGCTACTGACTGCAATCCATCTAATCCAGCCAGAGCTCCCTCTGGAATTGACTCTTCCTCGTTTGGAAAATCAACCATTAATCCCTGTGACTGTGCAGAGCCTTCCAGATGGGCAAAGGGGCTGCACTGACACCCCACTGCCCTCCTGGATGGAACAGCACCCCTGAGGAGTCAGTGTGGTAGCAGATTCCAAATTCCTGACCATGCTCACCCACCACTGCTGCTGCATATTTGAGCAGAATTATCAACCCCTGCATTCCCAAATATCCTCAGGGCTCTACAGCAGGCAGAGTGCAAAGCCCAGCCTGCCCCCAAAGGCAGTGTCCAAGCTTCACTGTCCTTTCCCATGCTATTTACTCCTGAAATGCACCTGGTGCTGCCCTGGGATTCAAACACCTCATGGAAGTTGTGTGGGATCCCCACATCCACCTTGGGTTCCCCAAGGAGCACAACCAGACCCCACTCCTGTGGATGGTACCTTTTGGGGAGGGAAAACTATTCTCTGATCCTTTTCCAACGGGTGTAGCTGGCAAGGAGAGAGAGGCCTGGACAGCTGAGTCCATCTTCTCACAGTCCAGAGTGGGGGAGCTGGGTGCTGATTTCCTGGTCACCTCCTGCTGCCTTTCCCTCACAGCCAGCTCCTGCCGTAGGTCTGAGGGTGGAGAGGAGGAAAAAAGCCCCACAAAATCCCAAATTAGTGATTGATTCTCTCAAAAACACTCTCTGTGTTCATTTGGGAGGGGCAGCAGGAGACACTTCCCAACAATCCTGGGTTGGTGCTTCCTCCAACAGTGAGGACAGCCCTCAGAGCAGCTCCATCCCATCCCATCATCCCATCCCATCCCATCCCATCCCATCCCATCCCATCCCATCCCATCCCATCCCATCCCAATCCATCCCATCCCCATCCCAGCTGGGACAGGGGCTGATTTGCCCCTGAATTCTGATTTGCCTCAGGATTTTTCCCCATTTGCAGTGTGAGCTCCATGTTACAAAAACTGCAGCTGGACACNCATGCTATTTACTCCTGAAATGCACCTGGTGCTGCCCTGGGATTCAAACACCTCATGGAAGTTGTGTGGGATCCCCACATCCACCTTGGGTTCCCCAAGGAGCACAACCAGACCCCACTCCTGTGGATGGTACCTTTTGGGGAGGGAAAACTATTCTCTGATCCTTTTCCAACGGGTGTAGCTGGCAAGGAGAGAGAGGCCTGGACAGCTGAGTCCATCTTCTCACAGTCCAGAGTGGGGGAGCTGGGTGCTGATTTCCTGGTCACCTCCTGCTGCCTTTCCCTCACAGCCAGCTCCTGCCGTAGGTCTGAGGGTGGAGAGGAGGAAAAAAGCCCCACAAAATCCCAAATTAGTGATTGATTCTCTCAAAAAGCTTCTATATTAACATTTGGGAGGGGCAGCAGGAGACACTTCCCAACAATCCTGGGTTGGTGCTTCCTCCAACAGTGAGGACAGCCCTCAGAGCAGNAAAGAGCTGCTGCTGCTGCTGCTCAACCACAGCCTGGAAAAACAGCACCATGACCCATTCCTGTTTCCCATTCCCTGCATTCTCCTTCCACTTCATAATCCACACAAGCTAAAGGCAGTCCAAGGGTTGCAGCCAGTTTCTTGATGCCCTGACAAGTAAAGGAGCAGACTGGAGGGCAGTCCAAAGGACAGGGAAAAGACTGGGCATTAGGAAAGCCTGGTTTAATTCTCACCTCCTCCCCAGACTGCAGCTGATCCCTGCCCTGTCCCTTCCCTTCCCACAGCTTTTTGCTACAAAGGGAATCCAGCCCAGCCCAGCAATGGATCTCTCAAACCCTCAGAAAGATGCAAACAGAAATTACAAGTTGAGTTGTTCCTTTCTGGGCAACTTCATTTTCACATTCCTTGCCTCAATCTGGTACAAAAGCAAAAATAACTGTACATCACAGCTTTTCAGCTGTCACCAGTATTTAGAACTGATTTTAGGTGAAACAGCAGAGCTGAAGTGAAAATCTGTCTGGGCTCCCACAAGAGGATGAGGCTGTTCAATCAGAAATGTCACACTGCAGTTTGACAGTTCCAGCTCTTTGAGAGGCCACTGTTGTTGCTTGCTGCCGGGGGGAATAACTCACAAATGCTAAAAATGTCCAAATGACTCATCTGCCAAACAAGATGTCTGTTTTGCTGATTGTTCCAGTGTTCTAGAAAACAGCCCCCTGGCTTTTGCTCTTTTCCCACTTTTATTGCCCTAATCTCAAATTACAATACATAAACTTCCTCTGAAAATCTCCCTCTTCCTATTTATTACAAAATCCCTGCGATTCCAACAAAGCTCCCAACTTCTGGGGCACAAAAAGGTTCACAGAGGAGAACAACAAAAAATCCCAGCCTGCTGTCAGATGTGTTCTTACACTCAGATCCAGGCCTTAAATGAGGAAATATTTTAGGAAGCCTCATTTGGAAAACAAAGTTGGAACCACCCATCTCTAAAGCACATTAATTGGCTGGCACAGGATTATGAGCAGATCACCTCCTCTGGTAGAAAATTCACTTTATCCCATCATTAAAAATGCTTCCCCAGCATCCTCCATGTGAAATCCACTGAGGAATTCCCAGCTCCTGATCTGATCCCAGAACACCATCCCAAAGATCTCTCACAGGTCTAAACACAGCTTTCCCTGTAATGTCTTAAATAAACCAGGCAAGTTCCAAGGGGCTTTGAAGAACACAGGAGAGATTTTTTAAGAGTGACTCAATCATTTATCCTGTATTTCCCTGTCATTTCCTGTGCCTTCCCTTCCTACAAACCCACAGCAAGAGGAACTTCAGAAGCAACTTCCTCAATTCCATTGTATCTGTGGAACAGAGTATTTTTGTGTTAAAAATCCTGAATTAAGTCTGCCCTAAAAGAGGAAATTTTTCTTTTTGGCTACCCTGGATGTACAAAGAACTCACTGTTAGTAACACCCAAAGCATCCAGTTGAAGTCTCATCATGTGAGGCTTTCTAGAAACATGAGCTTTGGAGACTGCACATCTCTTTTAGCAAATTAGCCCTGCACCAGGACCCAGAACCAACCAGACCAGCCATACCTCTTGCTTCATCCTTTAATCTCTGTACTGAGACCAGCAATGACTCCTTGTCATCCAGTTCACTTTCTAAAAATGCATTTCTCTCAATAGCTTGGTTCAGCCTTTGTTCAAAGTCTTCCAATGAAACTATTGTTGCCCTAGAAACAAAATCCAGAATATTAGGTTCTTCAGCTCAGCCAGCATAAAAGCTTATTCAAAACCATAACAGAAGGAAAATGTTAGCAGGGCTACATTCAAGCCATTTGAAAGCCATGGAAATGCTTCTTAGAAAGGAGTAATCAACTCCAAAGAAAAATGAGAAAAAGATGAGAAGAACATGATAGCATCTGGCTCTCAGGGATGTAGCAAAGATGTGGGAAAGAGCCAGCCCAGAGCAGGCAGCTCCTTTTCCCCTGAGCCCAGCTCCAAAGCTGTGCATCAACCAGGGCCCAGCTCAGGTGGGGCTGTGCTCTCAGGGCTCTGCACTGGGACATGACCTAAGATCCAATTCCTCCCAAAATCAGTGGCCAAAGTTAGTCATGAGCTTAAGAACCTCGTGGAAACAGCTCTCAGATCTTTCTCCCAGATAGCCAGAGGCTCATTCCTGGTCTCCCTGAATCAATGGCAGAATTCCCAGCCAGCAGAAGGGAAGCAGGAGCTCCTCCCAAGCTGGGTGTTGCCTCCTCATTCCAGGCACTTCCCAAGGGCAGGACTGTTCCCTCCAGCTGTTCTGCAAGGGACCACGAGACTCCTTTGGCCTGTTTGATTCAACAGGGACTATGGAAAGCAGGAGTTTCTGACTTCAAAGGGGCTCTGAGCCAGCAGGACCACAAATCAAAGTCATGGAGGTGAGGACAGCAAGGGCAGTGCAGTGGCCTGGCTGGCTCTGGGCTTGTTCCTCCCAGGAGCACAAACCACACTGTCCCACTGCCCTTCCTGCTGCTACACAAACCAGCTGATGATGAGGGGCAGCTGCACTGGTCAAACAATCCAAAGTCTTGGGGTTTTTCTGATTGTTATTTTCCCTTTAAGGAACAATAAAATGCCCGAGCTGAGTAGCAAAGGAAAGATCTTTGTAGTGCAGACGTGAAGGGGAGAGGAGAGGTTTGCAGCCTTCACCTCTTGGCACGTTCCAGGTCATCATTGGCCTGCTCCAGCTCCCTCACATATTTGTGCAGCTGATCTTTGATGGCCCTGGTCTGGCTCAGGTCATCCTCCAACAACGACACCTGCTTGTAACTCTGGGCGTACTGGTGCTCCAGCTTCTCCTGAAACAAAGAACAGCCAGATAAAAATCAGCTGCTGGCACTGGCCAAGTCACCAGCAGGAAAAGGGGACAAAAAGTATCACTCTCTTTCAGAATGCTGGTTTGGGACTGCTGGTAATTCAGGGCAGAAAGTGGAGAGGGAGAAGAACATGCTGTGAATGTCAGAGCTGGCCATGGTACAGAATCCCAGCCACCTCCCCGTGGCACAGCTGCCTCTCAGGGATGTGGGGAGCCCTGCATCTGCTCCCCACAGCCTGCACTGACAGCTGCTCCAGGAAGGCAGACAGAAATCCAACTGCACAGCCTCCCCTTCAGTGCTTCTGCCTTGACAGAAGCCACCCTGACACCAGAAATTGTCTGCTAGCAAAGCTGAGCCACTGAAATCTGTCACAAAACCTCCAGGCCAACAAACTCACCCTCAACAGACTGAAGAATTCACTGCCCAACAGCCTCTGAGGGCACTGAGAGAGGCCCATGGAGAAACTACTGACCTCAGAAAACACATCCTGAGCCTGCCAGTACAGCTGGGACTGCAGAACAAAATAATCCCATAAACCCTCCTTCCACTGAGTGAATTTCTAACCTCTGCCTTCACTGAACAAGCCAAGACTGCCCAAAATGATGCTTTTGCAAGATTTCAAGAGAGGAAAGAACTTTTTAACATAAATGCATCAGTTCAGAGCTACCTTCTGCACATGCAGACCTTTAAGCAATTCCTGGCTGTGAATGGATGTGGAGACTCTGTGAAAGATGTGCACAAATCACCCATTTTATGGTTTCTTTGGGGTCTCATAAAAACAAGTTGACCCTGAGGGCAAAAAGACTGATTTGCAAAGCCAGGTGACAAGGCAGTGGCCTGACAAAACCCCTTGTGCTGTCCCTTGTTGCTATGCTGCTGTGAAATAAATAAATAAAGCTCCTCCTTGGCACAGCCTTGGGAATCCAAACCAAACAAACTCCAGCACGAAGTTTCATGACGTGAAGGAGAAAAATTCTGCCAGAAATGTCCCTGGCCTTATTTGGGGTACATGCCATGCTTCAGTGTGAACCTTAAGCAGACAGCTCCTTTTTTATTTGGATATTCAGAGAGCAGCCCAGACAATCCAAAAGGAGATCCAAGGTGGAGCTGAAAGGAAAAGCAACATTACCACAGAGAAAAACCTACCTTTAATGTTTCCACTTCATATTTCAGTCTTTGGTTATCTGCTTGCAAATCTCTGTTCCTCTGCTCAGCTTGCACTAGCTGTGCCTCCAACTCAGCTTCCAATTCCCTGCTTCCCTCCTGGAATTCAGCCAGCTCTTCACGAGCCTCCTGGAAGCTGCAAGGAGAGGATTTCATCAGTGGAAAAGCCAGCAGCTCCCAAGTTAAAACAAAATCTGCAGCTCTTCTCAAATAAAAAGCTGAAAAACGGGAGTTTTAAAGCACTTAAGTGTCGTGCATAGACCTCTAAGGGGGGAAAAGAAAAATGTGGAAACAGAGAAATTACATTAAGCTGAGCTATTGAAGGAAATTAATTCTCTTACATCAAACCCAACATCCACCTTAAATGCCTGTGTGGAACCAAAGCTGTTTACAGGACTCACAGGAGCCTGAGAAGCACTTTGTGCTCCATTAGCTCTCACTGCTGGCAGACTTTTATGGAACAGGCAACAAATTAAGCAAACATTTAACCAGATTTTGGTCAGAAACTGAGGAGAGAACAACAGTTTCTGCAGCTCTGCACTGGCTGGAAAATTGAAGTTTGTCAAAATCATGCAGAGTCAGGAAGGCAGGACATGCCTACCTCATACCCCTGTGAGTTATTAAATATTAGAAGTAGCCACTCCACATACTTTGCTTATTAAATTTGCATCTTTAGCACAGGTAATAGCTCAGCCCTGAGCAAGCAGCAGAGAAAACCACTGAGGCTTTAGGCAACAGCACATCCAGGGGTGTCTCAGATGGAATTTCTGACACACAGGAACAGCTCTGGGTTCTCCACATGGACAGGCTGCTCCACATTCCCAACACCTCCCTCCCAAAAAACCCCAAATCAACAAAAAAAAAAAAAGAAAAAAAAAAAGCCACTTGGACCTTGGGTTCTTTGGGCTTGAGAGGGGTTTAACTCCAGAAAAACCAATTATCCCCAGAGAGCAGCTTCTTTTGGCACTTTTGGGAAGAAAAAGCCCTGTGCCCCTAAGAGATGCAAACCCCTGGCACAGGCAGGACCAGGAGCCACAAAACACTTGAATAAAATGCAGCAGACACCAAATCAGCCACTTTTCATACCAGTAATTCCACTACAAGGAGCTTGAGGGAACAGGAATGATACAAGGCAAGCCCAAAGGCGCCTTCTGATGGATAAAACATCAAGATACCACTTAAGGCAGCACTTTAATTACACAAAGGTGCACATGATCATAAAAAGGCTCTGCTCTTGCTCAAACATGCTCAAAACATAGCCTGCAGTTCCTGGCATGGTGACACTGGGCAAGAAACTCTCAGCTCCCACAGAGATGGAAATTTTAAAGCTGGAAATCCTTTCCAGAGAATTCTCTTCTCACAGGTTCTTTCTAAAGTATCTAACAACCATCTTGGTGTGGCCTTGCAGAGGAACAGATTAAACAGTGTTCTGGTCACTAAGAAGCAAATTCAGCTTGCAAATCTACAATACCTTTGTTTGTACTTCAAGGAAAGCTCTTTCCAATATGCAGTTTCCTCCTTTGGACTGGAAAAAGTAGGGATTTCTTCACTGTCCATGATCAACACGACCTGCAGGACACAAAAACAGGAATGCATTGAGGACAATTTTTTTATTTCTATAGACAAACCCAAGCAGAACACCCCAAAAACCTCTGCTGAATCCTGGGCTTGACAGCCACAGCACCAGCACTTGGCAGCCACACCCAGGATGCCAAAAATCCCTGCCAGGGCTCATCCAGCACACAGACCTGCCCCAACGAGCCCCAGGATTTTACCCAGCCTCTGGAAGTGCCTGAAATGAGAGCAGAATCTGGGGCTGTATTTTGTAGCTGGTGCCACAAACCCACTCAGGCCCACGGCTGGTGACACACTCAGATTTCCAGCTAGCAGTGTCCACTTCAGGTCATTAAATGTTCAATGTTCTAAATGTTCTTAAAGAGATTTTGCCTCCTGCCACCACCCAGTGAGGGCACTGCAGCTGCTTTTAGAGCTGCAAAGGTGAGCAGTGAAGGAGGATGAACACTCCAAGTGAGGTAACTGCAAACAGCTCTGCACGGAGATCAAAACTCAGCTTATTCTTCTTCCTGCTGCAAGTCCTGGCTAATTCCTGCTTGTGCCACATGCAGGCAACAGGAATTATCCAGGAAGCTCTGCTGCCTCAAGCAGCCACAAGGAAGATAAGCCTCTCCCATCACTGATGTGATCACGTCACAGAGGAGTGTTCCCAGCCTGGAGGGGTTCTGAGAAGTTTCCCACACCAAGGCTGTGGTGATCCCCTCTCCAGGAGGATCTTTCTTTCCTGCCTATCAGCCAGCACACAAGAAACACAACCCAACGTAGTTTTGATAGGATTTTATGGTTTTATATGGTCCAGGGGACATGAGGCATCAGAGGCCTCAGCACACACCAGGTCTCAGAGGTGATGAAGGAGATAAAACACACAGCAGGACCAGGAGAAAGCTCACAATTTCCTGCTCCAAGCAGGAAATGCACCATTGCTGAGCACTCCCCAAGCAATCCCACTGCTCTTTAAGGCATCTTTTTTCCCCTCCTCAAAAAGCGAAGCCTCAAATTCTGTCCTGACCACCCAGAAAAGGAACGGGCTGAACCCAACCTCCCCCTGTGCTCCAAGCAGGGGCTGTGAACACCAAGCCCATTGATCAGAAGAGCTGACCTAAAAGCCCTGCCTTTCACACTCTAACAGGCATCACTTCTCAGCCAGCTCTGTCCCTTCAGGCTAGAATTGTCACACTGATGTGTTCTGTATCTCAGTGACCCACATTTCTGACACCTAAAAGTGGGCCAGAACAATCCCATGCTTTTGTCAGAGGGCAGCCAGGCCAACAGAGCGAGGCAGAACTGGCACATTGGCTCTCCAGCTGAGACTGCAGCTGCCACAAGCCAAGAGCAAATTTACCCAGAGGGTGCCAAGCACCTCAAAAAACACCTCAAATCTCACCCCGTGTTTATTTAACTTCACAGCTTTATTGCAGAAGCAAACAGGTCGTAGCTCAGGTCTTCCCACTGCCCAGGAGAACTGATGGTGTTTCCTTTCCTGCACTGAGAAAATGAAAAGTGGCTGTGGAGCCATTCCCATCCCGAATTGCAGACAGGATTTTCTTTGCAAGCACTTGCATCAGCCGTTACCAAGGCAGCTCAGTGACTCCACAGGGACAAACCCCAGGTCCTGTGGATGTGGAGCTCAAGATTTCTGCCCAAACTGCTGCAGCACACCCCTGCCAAAGCTCAGGTGTGTCCAGCAGCCCCTGGACAGTGATTCCTACTGCCAGGACATGGCACTGCTGGCTGCTGTCCACAGCACTTGTCCAGCACTGATCCAACCCTTCCATAAATCCCTTCAGCCTTTCCCTGAAAGATTTAAAGCAGCACACTCAGAGAGGCTCAGACCAGCAGGGAGCACATTCATCCCAGAATAAATGAGACAAAGCACAACACAGCCTCAGCTCCCACAGCTCCAGACGAGCTGAGCTCAAAAGGTGAGCAGCAGAGCCAGCTGTCAGCAAAATTCAGGATGTGGTTAGAAAAAAAGCTTGTGCAAAGAAGCATCTTACATCATTTCCTAGAAGTAGCTGAGATAAGGCACAAGACTCCTTCCTGTCTGCTCACATGGGGCACACCCTGGGAAATCAGGATCCCTGCAAGCACAGCAGCCAGGGCAGGAGCAGGAAGGGCTGCCTGGGGCTCCCGAGGACAGGAGGTGTGTCTGCCCCCCACTCCTTGTCCAAACACCTTTTCCTTTCAGACACTGCAGGGAGGAGATTCAGCCCAGTGCTGGCTTAGGCCCTGGGCAGGAATTCTTCCTTCCCAACCCACCCAGACCTTCTCCAGCTCTCTCATCCTGCCTTGGTGCGGCGGGTGGATGGTGGGATTGCCCCTGTTCCATGTCTCACCATCCCTAATGCCATCAGCAGGGATTTGGGATCTGCTGACTGCTCTGCAGAAAGCCCTGCTCCAGATGCCAGCGTGCACTGCTGAGCTCCAGCACCCACATTCTGCTTTTTGAGCCATCAGGGGCAGGAGAAAGGGATAAGAGCACACAGACACCCTGCAAACACGGTGCTTCGTGGCCAAAATACCAACCTGGGAGCTGGGAGATGCTGCCAGCTTCCAAACCTGCTCCCAGCACACAAGTGACCACAGGAAAATCCTTCACTCTGCCAACCTTTGCCCATTCCCTCAGAACGATGGCACAAAAACACGGATTGTGCAAGCAGAGAGCAAATCCCAGGAGTTCTCAGAATATAAGCAGACAATTCCACACAGCTCACGTGTGGGAGAGCAGATGCCCACGGAATACCAAGAGTTGAACAAAAACTGCTCTCCTCAGCCTGCTGCCTGTTGTCCTGGCCCCAGGAATTCTGTCGGGAGCTGAGAACCAGCACGGCCAGTCCTTCCTATTCAGGGCTTCTTTGCATACGTGGCACTTGCAGAATCCAGCCTTTGACAAACAACACTGAGGCTTTCAGGGAGCAGACAAGACAATGCAGCAGCGTCTTCCAGGGAAAATGAGAGCAGGCTTATGCTGCTGCCCACTCGAATTCATTCCAGCACAGCTCAGCATTCACACAGTGCCCTGGGAAAACACAGTTCCGTGGGCACAGCTCCAGCTCCAAAGCTGCTCCCAGACAAGAATTACGTTCAAAACTCCTTTCAAGCCCCCCCCCGACAAAGTCAGCAGGACAGAGCAACTCTCCACTGTGAAAAGGAAAGAACTTTTCCACGCTGCAATGCTTCTAAAAAAACGCAGTGTGGAGGTTAAGAACTTGTCTAAACCCAGAGGGGTTTGTACAGGACAAATCTGTTTTGCCACCTTGAATGCATCCTTAAAACAAGAGGAGCAGAATCCTCTGGATATCATGAGAGCCAAAGGTTCAAGAATGCACCAGAAGTAATCAAACTAACACGCAGACAGTATTTTTCAAGTAATTTAAGGAATCTTGCATTCAAGGCCAACCCCAAACCCCTCTGGAGCCACCTTCCAGCTAAGCCATGAAAACATAAACATGCTTGAAGTGTAACACAGTACCTTAAAAAAGCTTCCCGGGCTCTCCATGTGACGGGAGACTGCAGCGAAGCTTGGGATGAAATCTAAGACCAAAACACTCAGCCTGAAATCCAACACGACGTCTCAGTTGGGATCCACCCCTTCCCACAGGGGGGAATCCACCCCTCCCTGCTCCCAAAGTCACTCAGTCACTCCCACGTCACGACAGGGATGACTTTGAGCACTGCAATTCACCCTGGATGTACCTGCAGCATCTCAAGTGGCTGCAGAAAGCATTCCTCCTGATTTTAATTGCCTCACGCTCTCCCATCTAAACCCAGCTCATAAATACTGCCATACAGAGAGAATGAATATTATTTCATCTTCACGAGCAGGTCGTTTTCCTGCACATTTTTCTGCTTTCTTCCTCCCAACCCCATTTGCTCAATATTTTCAGACATCAAGCATGAAAAACGAAGCAGAAGCAAAGCAAGGCCACTCAAGCAGGACCAACCACAGGGCTGAACTCCCCCAGGCACGCTCGGCTGCTCCCCGATCCCCTCAAGGCACCACAAATGTCCACTGACCTTTGGAATTAAACAAGCAACCAGCTCAGATAGGACTTGATCAAGAAGTTCTTGATAGGACTTGATCAAGAAGTTCTGCCAAGCTCACATGGGGCCTCCAGCTCTGCAGATAACACCCCACTCTGGCTATCACCAAAGTCCCAGTGCCTGTTGGCTGCCAGTCCCCCCTTCTCGGAGGCAGTGACGCCGTCACCGAGTGCTGGCATCATCCAGAGCTGCCACGCAGAGCAGGAAGGACCATCCCCAACCAGCTCTTCCTCCTCTTCCTCCTTTTTTGATGATTCACAGGCAGAAAAGCAGAAGGAATCTTGTTTCCCCCATTCTTCACCTTCTCACACCATGAGGACCAACAGATAACCCCGAACTCCTGAAGCTCTTGGTTTTTTCCCGCAAACCCAATCAAGACTGAAAGCAAAGCAACCCCAACACTTCAGCCAAAACTCAGAGCAAAGACTGCATTGTCTTATTAGAAGATGGAAAACAAACAAGCAGAAGCCATGGATGAGATTTCACCAATTTGGGCTTGTTTTGCTGATGCTGAAACAGGAGCCGGCGGATTTCCATGCGCGTCTGGATGTGTGCCTGCATCCACGGCCGGGATGAAACCGAACCTCTGGGAAGTGAACCTTCTCCTGCAGTTCTATTTTTGAACTGAATGTTCTCGAGTGAACCACAACAAATGCCTCCTTCTCTCCTACAACAGCAGCACAGGAGGCTTCAGGAAGAGAAGAAAGTCACCGAGCACAGCGTCAGCACAACGCTCCTCGCTCTGCTGCAATAATAAATCCTGCACTTCCAATTTGGGCAGCACAGGAGGCAGGAGAGAAGCAATTCCTACCTGCAGGAACTTGGTGCCAAATTCAGAAAGGCCTTTAAGATAAACCAGGCACCACACAGCGAAGCCTTGTTATCTCAGCAGCCTCATTAATCAAATATAACATGTCTGCTCTACACCACACGGCCAAGACTCATCTGTCTGGTGAATATTTGATATCCAGTCACAGGAAAACCCTTAAAGAGTGAGCCAGCACTGGGTTAGGAGCCTTAAAACCAGAAGAAATTCACTGATGCAAAAAGCTTCTTCTCAGAAACCAAGCTACGACTACCAAAATTATGAGAATTTTGCATCGAAAACCATTTTTGCTTTCACAAACATGAGAAGTTTCAGATATTTGACCTCTGTGACTTTGTTCCCGAGTGCCTAAAAAAGGAAACCTGAAGAGATTGGTGCTCCTGCTGCAGGTTCAAACCTGCAGAGGTGAAGGAAAGGCCCCTGGAGATGTCCCAGAACAACCTGGCCTGAGCACGGGGATAATTTGCTCCCAGTTTTGTACCTAGAACTCCAGAGGGATGAATCCATGCAGAGCAAACAGCAAACTGAGAAGGAAATTCAGGCTGTGGAAAAGATACATTTATCCCTAATTCTGCTCCCTGGAAAACCCCTCCTAGGCAGGTTGGTGAGGTGTGACAGAAGCTCTGATCCTAACCTGGCACAGGCTGCCATGGAGCTGAACCCCTCTGGAGCTCACCCACCCAACTCCACCTCCTCCAGCTCTGCCTGCTTTCTCTTCAGACCCTGAGGAAACCCAGGGCATCCCCCCAGCAGCACTGATTCACCTGAGAGCTTGTGGCACACACAGCACAGAGCCTGCACCGGTGACAGCTCCAGGACCCCACCAATTCCAACCCTCCTGATGACAACACCTCCTGGCCAGAGGGTGAGGTGCTCCTGGACACCACAGAATGACCAAGGGATTCCAAGGGAAGAACACTCAGCACAGATTTCTGCCAAAAGGACTGAATTCTTTTGCTTTTACATCTCTGAAGTTCCACCAACACTTCAAAAATGGAAGGTAAAATGGATTTGAAAAATACTCCCCAGAAGATCACCACAGAGCAGCCCCCAGCAGAAAGGGGCTCTGCAGTGAGCACTGAATTTAACAGGAATGTTAAAAATAATCCCCCAGACTCTATGCTGATCAAGAGAAGGAACCAGCACAACCTTCCACTGAGCTGTGGGGACAGAGGAGCCCTCAAGGGACACAATCACATCATGAAAAATCTGCTCTGATGGGTCTGGCTGGCTGTGCCTGGGGGTCAGGGCAGCCCAGCAGCGCAGGCAGTTTGCTGAACACACTCCCCAGCTTATCTTGATTATCTTTGTGGTGTCACAAACATCAAGAGCTGCAAAAATACCATTTCCTTTCTGCAGTCTGACTTTCCTGGCACCTCAAAAAGCCAACTGGAATGGACTGAGGGCATGAACTCTACTTTGTGGCTGCACTTCTTGGCAGCCTGCTGCCAGCAGCGTCTCCAGAGACAAGATTCCTTGTGACATCAAGGTCACAGACATCATCAGCCTCGTGCTTCTTCTCCACTTTCTTGTTTTCCTTTCTCTTCTCTGTCCTTCTCCACCAAATGAGGAATTCTCTTATGTGTCTGCAACCTCTAAAGAGTCAGGGGAGGAAAAAAAAAAAAGAGGGATTTCCCCTGAAGAGGAAGGAAGGCAACTCAAGCACTGACTCAAACACTGCCTCTGAATGCTTCCTTCACTTCTGGGGCTCCCAGTGACCTGTGGGATTAACTCTTCCCACCTGGGTTCTGCCTCCAACATGCACCAGGACAGAAATGCAGAGCCCAGCCAGGAAACAGGACAGGGGATCTCTTCCAGGGCAGACCTGACACTAACAATCCCAAATCCACACTGCTTACCCACCCCTGCCACATCCTGTGCAGCCACAGTTACCTGGCACCACCAACCAGACCGTCTGTGCAGCCACACTGCAAACACACCAAACTGACATTTAAATAAATAAATATAGAAGCACAGAATCACTCAGGTTGGAAAAGACCTCTGAGATCATCAAGTCCAACCCCTGACTAATCACCACTCTGTCAACCAGACCAGAGCACTGAGTGCCACATCCAGGAGCTTCCTGAACACCTGCAGGGATGGGGACTCACCGACTCACTGGGCAGCCCCTGCCAAAATATCCAAAAGCCTCTTTTCTGCCTTGGGACAGCTTCTTCCTCTCACAGTTACTGATATCTCTGACAAAACACTGACCTTGGAAAGGCCACCAAGTCTCTGCAGAGTCCAAGAATTGTTCCTTGGGGTGGGGGTGTTGGAAAAAAAAAATAAAATAAGAAAAAAATTTTTCTGAAGTATCCAAGGAACTCTTCTACAGCAGTTGCTTGTGTTTACCCACCTCTCAGTCAACAAATGCCACAGGCATCCCAAAGTGTCCCCCACCCCCTGCACTTGTGAGCGAGTCAGGAGAAGAGAAGCCCTGAGTCACTGCCAGAGCAGCCTGGGCTGTGGGTGGGAGAGCACGGCTCTGCTCCTCCCGGGAAGGACAGGGATGTGTCGGTGGGAGTCACTGCGCTGAGACTGGGTCGGGAATGGCTCTGATCCCCTGTCAGGGCTGAGGCTCGGGAATGGCTCTGCTCCCCTGTCAGGGCTGAGGCTGGCTCGGGAATGGCTCTGCTCTCCTGTCAGGGCTGAGGCGCGGGGAATGGCTCTGCTCTCCTGTCAGGGCTGAGGCTCGGGAATGGCTCTGCTCCCCTGTCAGGGCTGAGGCTCGGGGAATGGCTCTGCTCCCCTGTCAGGGCTGAGGCTCGGGGAATGGCT
>VZTZ01002939.1:467-17153 GCA_013400955.1 Drymodes brunneopygia | reverse complement strand
ACAAAAGAAATCATTAGCTAAGAACAGGATGACAAAAACCCAGAAAGCACAAATGGCGAGGGACCTCCGTGGTGCACAGAGTTTTGGGGGCCGATACCAGATAATCTTTTAGGACATTTTATTTGTTTAGTCTGACTTGGCACCAACTATTCTGTGTGCATGTACATTCTCAGCACTGTTTGCACACACAGATGCTCCAGTATGGGTGAAGGAAATGCCCTTAGTGTGAGTAGGAATGTAGGAATAGCAGTGAGTCTGAATGCACAGGCAGAGGTGATGGCAGCTGTTATGCAGATGAGAGCACGTAGAAAGGAATGTGGTTTCTGCAAAGTTACTTGTGCACAGGCTTAAATAAAGAGCATTGCAAATCATACCTAGAATATTTTCTCTGTGTCTATGATTATGTTATTTCCATAGCAACTAATTATGCCATAAACCAAAGATCATGACTTCAGGTGACGTGTGAGCAGAAGGAGATGAGCTATTAAGTATTGAAGATTTTTTTAAAATGCAAATTTCCTTATTTATAAAGAAAAAAAAAGAAAATGAAGAAACCAAACAAACAACAAACCAACCAACCCTGAAGTCTGCTATATGAGTGAAATTGCTTGTGGCTGGAATGTGTTTTCAAAGTTTTGTTGGAGGCATCAGTAAATATTTCAAGTAGTTGTAGGTATAACTGTGAATATCAACAGATTTTTGTATTAGCTGGGGAAATCTCTAGAATGTCTGACTGTTTTCTGCCCTTGCAATTCAGGGCTTAACCTCTTTCCAGCAAGTATAACCTTTTACAGACACTGAAATTGCTAATGGATGAGCAAGGACCTGGAAATAAAAGGAAAGGTCTAGGTTCTTAAGTATTGATAAGTTTTAGGTGGCAGTGAAGCATACTATCTTCTGATTCACTTGTTAAAAAACATTCGTATTTCTTTCTAAAACGAAAGATTCTAGAGATATTCTCAGCTTACAGCCCCATGGTCATACTCTTTGGGCTGGAGGACCTACAGCCCAGAGTAGGGATGATATTGCTGATTTACTTTTCTTAGGGGGCTGCTTTCACACGTCTGTCTTTTGGTTCAGGGTTTTATGGCTCCTCTCCTGACCCACCTGCACCTCTCCTAAAGTCTTTGATAACATGTGCAGACTCATTGCACCATATGAATTTTTAGGAGATAGCAGGATTTAGGGAGGAAACCCATTGATTGCTGCTTGAATTGACCTTGAATGTTTCCAGGGATGGTGCATCTACAGCCTCTTTGGGCAACTTCCTCCAGTATTTCATCACCTCATTGTAAAAAATTTCTTCCTTATATGTAGTCTGAATCTACCCTCTTTCAGTTTAAAAACATTACCCCTTATCCCATTGCCACAGGTCCTATTAAAAAGCCTGTCCCCATCTTTTTTAAGCCCCATTTAGGTACTGAAAGGCTGCAATGAGATCTCCCTGGAGCCTTTTCTTCTCTGGGCTGAAGAACCTGAACTCTTTCAGCCTTTCCCATTAGGGAAGGTGTTCCAAAACTCTGATTGATTTTGTGGCCCTCCTGCAGACCCACTCCAAACAGGTTCATGTCTTCTTGAACTGAGGACTCCAGAGCCAGATGTACTATTCCACATGGGCTCTGACCAGAGCAGAGGGGCAGAATAACCCCCCTCAACCTGCTGGCCATGCTGGCCAGTACCCCCAAGTCCATCTGGGCAGGGCTGCTCTCAATCCGTTCATCCCCAAGTCTGTGCTGATACTGGAGGTTGCCCCAACCCAAGTGCAGCACCTTGCACTTGGCCTTGTTGAACCTCATGAGGTTTCCATGGGCCTACTTCTAGAGCTTGTCCAGATCCCTGTGGATGGCATCCCATCCCTCAGGTCTGGTAACTGCACCACTCAGCTTGGTGGCATCTGCAGACTTGGTGAGGGTGTGCTGGATCCCACTGTCCATGTCACTGATGAAGACACGGAACAGTCCTGGCCAGGGCTGAGCAGAGACTGAAAACCTGTGGCAGCATGAGGCTGTCAGGTTAAAAATCATATTCTCACTCTCTTCACTTTGCTCTTTTAGTCATTTATATTCATGCAAAATGAATATACAAAAGCAAACAAATCAAAGACTCCATCACAAGGCTTTTTTTCCCTCCTAGCTGAAACAGCCAGCCTGGCCCTGAACTTTGGTTCACCTTCCAGTCAGAAGAGATAATGTTTCTCTTAGACTTTTGGAAGAGGTACAGTTTGTACAAAACCTACATCACTGAATCAAACGTAACCAAACAGTAGCTGCAAAGAGTGCACTGGGTGAGGAAACAAGGGATTTCTCTCCAGGCATGTTGCTGAAGAAAAAGACAGGCAGGGCCAAACAGGTTGGATTAATGCTTTTCTGTGGTGACCTCTGTATGTACATGAAATTAAAAAGTTGAGCATTTGGAGTGTATTCATCAGTTGATCACCCTTAGCTGATTTCAGTGCTGTGGTGGGAAGCAAAGCTGGTAACTCACAAAAAGATCCCACTCTAGTAGTAATGTTTGATCTTAGTCATTTTGTTCACTGAAGTTACTGTCACCTGTCGTGCATGCCTTTGCACACCCCTCTGTTGCAGAACAGGAGCAGTTGTCACATCCATACCCTGTTTCATATAGTATATTTCAGTAATAGCTTCTAGCAGGATTCTTTAAAATTTATTTTATTTCATGGATCACTTCTTAACAACGTCTCCTGAGATTAATGCAAAGAGGGTTGTTTCATTAGGAGGATGGAACAGGCATGCAAAAATTTGAAGACAGTGACAAGAGGCATTAGGGGGAAAACCAGTGCAATCATTAAAGGACTTGCGAAATTAATGAGGAGATGAATTAGTGGCTGCATTTTGTGTGAGCTGAAGGGGCCAGTGTCTTGTGGTCATGAGTGTTAAGTCATGGAGGAGGAAGAGAAAGTAGTATTCAAAATAATAAGGGAGCTGGGAGCGTGGTGTGGAGTCTGTGTTGGCTGCAGCTCATGGTGAGGTGCACAGTGTGGGCTGAGCAAGTAGCTGTGTGTCTTCAGGTGAAAGCTGAAGCCTTGGCTGAGGCTGCTCAGAGAAAGGGTCTGAGGGATAACACAGTTAAGAGATCTCCCCCTGATGCCCAAACCTTTTACAGCTTATTGCCTGGAGCTCACCTGATGTCGTTAGAGTGCTGCCTCTTCTCTTTGAGAGTTTTGGCTGGAGACAGTGAAGGGTTACCAGTGCTCCACTCAAAGTGGCAGGGACAGAGTTGTTATAACCTAAATGGTAGCGTGCCACCAGAATCAATACAAATTGAACCTCTGCTGGCGAGACTGCACAGTGCTTGCTTTCTTGTGTAGAGGAATCAATATGAGTTGGCCACAGGATGGGAATACAGAGATGCAGCTGGGGAGAGAAAAAATAGATGTTAAGCAGAGGTGAACAGAGGTCACTAGGTCCAGGCTGTTACTTTAGGTTCAGTCATTGACAAAAAGTTTTGTGAAAGCTCTAATTCACCTGCCCTTTGGGTCACCCTTGAGACACAATGGCCCAGTGATGCAATGCTTCCAAGGTTTATTCTTCTTGGTTCATGTATTAATTTATTGTTAAACTGCTTAAATGTCAATATGGGTCCCAGCATGCCCCTTTCATTCACTTTTCACCAGGGATGGGCAAGAGTACACCAGCCCTTCTCCTTTTGTTGTTTTCCCCCAGTTCCCATGCAAGACATCACTCCCTCATGTAAGCATGTCATCCAAGCTGCAGTTAACCTGTTGATGCAACATTGCTGTCTCAAGAATTTCTCATTTAGGCTAGTGATTCTGACTGGGGTTCCTGGTGTGGAAGATTTAATAAAAGAATGATTGTAATGTCTGTATCCCAAATGAGTGTTTCTAATTAGCCATTGGTATTGTCATGAGAAAGAATAGCAACTACTTGAGAACTACATTTTACACTGAAGTGCCTTTAAAAAGTTGTCATTTCCTTACAGGATGATGGGGAAAAGAGGCTGGAGAAAAAGTACACTTTATTGTAAGGGTTATGCAGGACCTCAGCCTTCCTCAAGCATTTTCTGCATCTGTCTGACATATATCCACTGTATGTTGATGTTTATTACTTTTTCTTTAAAACAAACATTTAGAAACTCTTCCTTCTACCTCAAATCTTGGCTTTATAAATTATTCCACCTATATTAGTGACTTAATTCTCTTAAGAATTGATGATTTCTTGCCGTCAGGAAAGGTGAATGCGGGGGATTTCTAACCCTTTTCTTATCCAGATAGCAATGAGCTGCCNACTGATTTGCTTTCAAACTACCACACTAGTTTACAGTAAATATGCCAAATTCTCCTCTGTTAAATGCAGTACCATGGGCACCCTTTTAAATAACAGTTATCTGACTTGTCACTGTCTCAGCATAATTTGTGTGCTGAGCTATACCTAGTTTTTCTTTCACCATTTAATATGAAGCTCTGTGCACAGGCATTTTTGTATACTGACAGAAGATGTAGAAAATATTTGAATCACCTTTGGGTTTCTATTGCCAACGAGTCTAGTTGTAATACAGGTGAGGAGAGATTGGAGGCAGAACTGTTTGGTACCACAGGAAAAATTAATAGTATATTGAAAACTCTGACTGAGAACAGATCTGCTTCCATGGGATCACCTTTAGAGAAGGAGAACTTTAAGGGGACAGAGTTCATATCATGCAGGAAAGGGAGGGAAGAAGAGTAGAAAACTGCCCTTCATCATGGCTATGAAGTGTCTCTAATTCTAGAGGTAGGGAAATCAAAAAGTGGAAAAGTTGTAAGTCATCAAAGTTACTGGAACAGATGGCGCAGGAGTTATTACCCTTGTGTTTTGTGCTCAGATTCTTTCTCTCTAAAGCTTGCACCAGGTATGGTCAGTGTATTTATAGTTTGTGGAGGAAATGAAGAGAAATAATTAGGCTCTTAAGTTTGCAGTTTGTAAATTAACAGAATTAAGAGGGTGGTTTGCAGGGACGAACCGCTCAGGCTGTGTGCAAAACCAGCTCATTTTACTTTTACTAATTTGTTCTTTAATTAATTGGTGCCCGTGTCTCTTGATTTATGCTGAGACTGGCAAGATGCTTCATGAAGGAAACCTGTTTTCATCATGATTAATTCTCTGCTGGTCAGGCCTTTTTAAAAAAGTGTTAGCCAGCCACCTTTTGGCTTGGCTCTAGTAGGTTACAGTCAAAATCCAAGGGCAGACAGAGGAGGAAGGTAGAGAGGAGGCAGACAGATAAGGAGGTGGCACATACAGAGACAGGTGAGTTACTTGAACAGGGAGTTTGGGGCAAAGATGGTAAATGAGTCTTGCTTTCCTGAGTGTTAATAGTGTAATTGCCACAGTTTCAGTACGATTTTTCCTTCCCGAAAAAGTTGTGTGTGGCACATTTTCAACTCGTCACTGCCTGTGGGAGCTGTCAGATTTTAGGCAAGTGCTCCCCAGCGTACAGAGCTTGATGCCGATCAGTGCGTTCTGACAGGCGGACAAATGAGCTGGCCGTACATTGTGCTGAGCGATGATTCCGCGGGACCGAGCGAATTAGGAACATCCCGGTGATGGATCTGCAGCGGAACAAACGAGCCTTCCGGCAAGGGGAGCACGGCCTGTCCTGACCCCGCTCCCCGCCGAGCATCCCCAGCGCTTTTGCGTACGAAACCTTCACAGCACTCACTTATTCCCATTCCTTTCGGCAGCGCCGCCTGTGTATCCGGGCAGCCCCTCGAAAGCCACCTGCGCCCAGGTTCGGGCTCCGCGCGGTTTCGCTGTGCTCGGAGTTTCGGGGCGGGGTGGGACCCGCGGCCCCGAGAGCGGCCCCGGGCGGGGCNTGGAGCCGGGGTTTTATATGGCATTTGCGAGCCGAGCGAGGTCACGGCTCCTTTTTTTAAAATTCTTTGCTCTGGGTACAGTATTTCTCTGTGTGATTTTTCCTTCCCTGGTAGCGGGGTGGGCCGGGAGGGACGATCGTGCCAGTGACGGGAATGTTTACTTGTGCAGAAGTCTTTCTCATGTGGAAGCACGCTGCTCCCTAACTCCTGGCTAAGCAGACTTCAGTTCACCAACTTTGCTGCCGCACAGCTCGCGTAACTCCTTGGCAGGATGGCAGACAAAAGAACAGCTGGTGCAAAGCAATAGGGGATTCCTAGCGAGGAGGAGGAGGAAGGAAGATCACCAGCCTTTCACCCGACGGCTGCCAGAGCAGCAGGAGCGGGACAGCTGAAGCCACCATGCGCAGGTCCAGCACGGATGAGTCCACCTATCACAGGAGCCCTTCCCTGGACAGCAAGGATTACAGTTTCTCGAATGGCACCTTCCGTCGATACAGCAGCATGTATGGTGGCCAGTTTGGGGCTGCCAGCAACTCTTTTTTTGGATTTCATACCAACCCAGGCCCGAAGGCCACCAAGGCTAAGTACACGACCCCCAAGGGAAACAAGTACGTTGTCTTTTACCTGGATCTCTCGTTTATTTTTCTCCTAGAACTGAAGAGGTGCAGCATGACTCACAACTGCCTGCAGTGTATCAAGTACCTGATGTTTGTTTTCAACCTTCTCTTCTGGGTGAGTACATGTTTGGAACCATAACACGGTTGAGTCTGTGTCTGCTTACTGAGATGGAAAGTGAACTTGTTGCTGCTTTTAAACTTAGGAGTTGAACAAAGTGGTGCCTAGGCTACTGTTTTTGTGGCCTCATAATTTGTGTAGGTTACCTGCTGAGGGTTTTCTTCATCCTCTCATTTCAAGGCCTTCAGCTGTGTTTCAAAACTGGTACAGGACAAAAGAGTGTGTTTATAGAGGTCAATTGCATGAATGCCTTCATCACTTTGTTCCAGTGAGAGCTGTACAATCTTTTTCATGCCCTGATGTTTCATTCTTACGTGTGTTTGCCTCAAAAGTTATGCATAGTCCTAGGGAAATCACTGAGGCCATTCATGGTTGCAAAGCTGAGCACATGCTTACATCCATTGCTCTGTTGCAGATGGCACACTTGGTACATCACAACATTAAAGCCTGTATCAGGAATCTCTAGGTAATCATTCTCTGTTACTGTCGGTGGTGGGTCCTGGTGTTGCCGTTCTCTGTTGAAGATGTGGGTGGAGAGAGACCAGAGCGCTCCTCTCTGCTGCTGAGGCTGCTACTCTGTGGCAGGAGCTTATCAAATCACTGCGAGGCATGCCTGTGTCATCATCTTTTCAATAAATGAGGTGGCTGTCAACAACAAGGGTGGCTGGGCACTTCACTCCCTTGTAATGGAGTGCAGTTTGTAGCCGGAGACTAAAGAAGTGCAGTGAGGGGGAATCCAGGTCACAGATGGTATTTGTCCTGTAAAAAAGGGAGCAGCATGTTTGCTAGGGCAGGATGGGATTTCTAGTTCAGTGTTTCTTGTCCAGAATCATATGTGGGAAGGTTTGTTGCACGATCCTCAGGAGGTGCTTTTAAACAGCTTGTTCCTCCCAAGTGGCTTATGAACATGCTGAGGGATATAAGGAGTATTGTGAAGTGACACCCCTGCTGTTCTGGCACTTAAGGAGTTTGCAGTTGGATGTTACAATGTCCGTGTTACTGACTGTGCTCCCGTGAGTGGTTGGAGGTGCTCGGAGGGCTGTGAGTGAGATGGAGAGAGCTGTTCTCTAGTGTGCGCTGCTGTACAGCTGTTCAAAGCCAGGCATGCTGCATTGCATCAGAAAACACAAAGTGCAGGCAACTCCTGCTCACCTGAGTCATACCAAGAGTCAGGATGTGACTAACTAGTGCAAGTCCCCTGAATTGGCACAGCACTGACCAGAGCTGTAAAACACAAGGAGAGTGCTCTATTTGCATCGTAGGTGTGCTGGTAGAAAGAGTGTTGTTAAGGCTGCATTCTGTCTTTCAAGGCTAACTCTGCTTGCTTCTGCTTCCCTAAAAATCATCTAATATTTATTGCAGCTTACTCCAGAGCTTTCTGAAAAAGATAAACACTGTCTTTCTTGCTTTTTTAAGTCTTGTGCCTCTGCTGACTGTCCCTTGTCGAGATTATAGATAGCACTGACAGTTAGTTGAAGTGTGAGCTAGAGAAAAGCAGTAGGATGCTGGCATTAATAGCTCTTTTCAGGACTGTGCACAGCACTGCCTCAAAGGATACAGGCATTCTGACTTTTCTTGCAATATTCATCTTCCACTGAAACATATCCATGTGATGAGGAGAGATACTGCTACAAGTAATGTGTGTGTATTTACAAAGGCAAGGTTGCACATAATAATATATCTTTGGCATGCTTTTCTGTAGGAAAGCCTTAATGCTTTGGGAGAGAAGGAAACATCAGAGCTGCTCCAAGCTGTGCTTGGAGGGAGAGATAAGATGAGGGTCCCAAAAAGAGAATACCCATATGGCAACTGGGCTCTTGGTGAACTGAAGCAGGCGAGTGGGTAGTGTCAAATACTGCAGCACAATCTCTGTTTTGTTTCCCTTTCACATGCTACCTGCACAGCAGGAGTGATGGATGATGATCATGTCCAAATGAGGTTTGCACAGCATGCAGTTATAATAGATGCAGCTCCTCACCTTCTCACAGTGAAGAAAGTGACTAAAAAGAGATGATTTTAAAAGGTACTGGCTAGCCTCTCCTCAGTAAAAGCAGAAAAAAATTTTCATTTCTAGTGATCTGAAATCTTAGAATGATTACAGGTTGATGATGCTGTTGTTTTGTTTTTCACCTTGTTTTCAGTTATCTGTCATGTTTTACGTTGTGAAATAAAAGGAAATGCATCTCTGCAAGAAGCTAGGATTTCTCTTTGCATATATGCTCACAGAAGTTTTGCTGGCTCCACCTTTCCTCTCCACCCTTTTCTAGGTAGTTGGTTAGTAACAGACGATAGTTTAAGTAGGAAGAGGATTTTTTTTTCGTGTATTGAGAGCAGTCATTGCATTAAATAAATTAAATGCTTATTATAGCCTGTTCCTGCTCTTGATTCTGTTTTGAGAAAATGTTTTGATTTCTGTCAGAAATCATATTTTCCTCTTCTTCTTCCTGTTCCTATTTGTTAATTCCAGTACATTTTGTGCATTCCTACAGCCTATTTCCCAGTACTTTCAGCTGTCTTTCCCACAGTGTGGCAGAAAACAGTCCTCAGCCCTGTGCAACTCCAGTGGGATTGGTGCTGCATTTCTGAGGAAAAGATCCATTTCTTATAACACTGGTGAATTTATAGGAAGCAAGTTCTCTGAGACCTTGATTTTAAATGTTCCTGGCAGGCTTTGTTAGATTAGGTGCTGCGGTCATGCTGTAAAATTTTTTAAAGCTGTCATATAACTGTGAAAACAGAGCAAATTTCTCCTCCCCTTTCTGATGGTTAAGGGGAGCACAAAGGTCCTTGACAAGTGTCAGAGGCTGAAGTGCCTTGTCAGTGTTGATGCTGAATCAGTTCTTTGGTACAGCAGACTAGCAGCTATTATTGTAGAGAAAAGAATTGGATACTCCTAGAATAGCGCATTTTTCCATGAGGAGTACTATGCAAATTGCTCTTGGTGCATTTGCAGCTACTCTGGGGTATTAAGATCCTGAAGCATGGGCAAAACAATATGAGAGAGCAGCACTTCTTCTCTAATGGGAATTGCCATTCAGAGGCCATTCCCTGGAACAGTGCCAGCTGCAGATGAGCCATCATCGTATCACTGCACTCACTGGTTTGTAAGCTCCCAAAATAACTTTTGTCACCTGATAGAGAATACTTGCCTGGCTTCATTCATTTTAATGGACTTCGATTTTCATTTGTTGCATTGCTGAACCCTCAAGACTGAAGATCACCTCAGATGATCGCAGAGCAGAATATTTTTGTTTCATAGTGAAGTATTTGTATTTCTTTGTGACATACCCTGGGAAGAACATTTGTTTTCCACAAATTCTATGGAGAACACTCTGTCCTCCAGACATCCAGCATTTCTTCATTGTCAGTACAATGAACTTTTTTCTTTCTGTGCTTTTAATCCAAGGCTCTAGTGCTTTCTCTCTTTTTTCTTTTTTTTTTTTCTTTGAAGAAAGGTGGGAAATATCCTAAAGGCTGAGAGAGTGCTGTAGAAATAAAAGCATCATTCCCTTAATCCCCTTGGCTTATGCAGCATCCCCACTTGCTTCAACTTCGAGCTCCCAAACTTCCAAGACTCAGAAAAGCAAATGAGCTAACTGTACTTGTGTTGCCAGTTGCTTGTGCTTTCCTTAGATCCTGTGCTAGGGAAAACTACCTAGAGAGGTAGCAATTTGCCCTTCAAATAACTGAATAGCTATAGCTGACTCTTCAGGTAATGCTTTAACCAATAGAGAAATTCAGCAGCAAAATGCTGTTGTTAGAATCCTAGTTATAAAGAGGAGATGGCAACAAAAAGAAAGGAGGCAAAGAAGTTTATTATTTATCAGACTTACATTAGTTATTTCTGTGCACGTCTCCTTTCCATTGTTAAAACATACTACATTTGTGTGCATTATAAAGCAGTCAAAGCTCTCAAAAAGTTTTGTGACAACTCTAATTTTATCGGGTAGGCTCCCAACGATGCAGAGGAATAGTCTCTGCTCTCTTGTTAACTTGGGAGTTGCCATCTGCTGGACACACTGTGGCTGAAATGAGTAGCTGGAGCTCTGCTTTCCACCTTCCTGGATGAAGAGATGAGGCAAGGCACTTTGCTTTCTTTTGCCATTTGGTCCATATTAAATTCCCAAGTGATACAGCCCTGGATACAGTTTTATCTTGGCTTGTGAGACAAAGTGCAAATCTGAAATGTATGGAAACACAGAGCCAAGGAAGTGGCAGATAGCACTAGTGAATACACCAAGGTCTGTGTGGGGGAAAAACCCAAGGACCTGTTTAACCTGATTCTAGGGTCCAGCTCTGGGTCTCTTCCTCTGTCTTTGTTGCTGCTGATGGTTTGTGAACCACAATTTGAGAAGCTCTGCACCAATGAGTACTGCTGGCCTGGTGCACTGGTGATATTGCCAGCATTACTCACATTTAATTAGATGGAGAGGAAGTAATGAAAATGAGAAATCCCTCATTACTGGCATAGTTTTACTTCCTTGCACTCCAGCAGCACAGGTTGTCTTGTAAGAACTGTGCAAATGTTTGTAATCTGGAAGACTGACTGCGCAGGACAGCTGGAGAACAGAGCAGCTTGGTCTGAAAATGCACCATGGGGTGCTGGATTGTGTTTGAGTGATCCTGGCCAAATTTGGTCAGAGGGTAGAGGCAGAGGGGTGTCTCTTCATTTCACTGTACCTTGTTGGGAAACCATCTGACATTATTAGCTTGAGAAGAGCTGTTGGCTGGAAGGTGGATAATTTTGTAAGAAAAGCAGCTGATTTTGTTGAAGTGGATTCCTTGTCCTTCATCTGCATCCTCCATCAGTCAGCTGAATGAGATTGATGGTTAAAACAGCCAGAAGCTCTACAGATTGTTAGTGGCTGAGGACAGCAATTATTTTATGGTTATACTTGGCTGCAGTCTTAAGTTAGTGGAAAAAAATTACCAGTAGAGCAGTAAGCCATTTTAAAAACAGGCCCCCTCCTTTCATCATCATTATGTGCACATGTTCTCCTCTGAGGGGCAAGGGCTGTTGCTCATCCCATGGGGCTGAGCTTACCAGTGGCAGCTGCTGGGTGCTCTTGTGCACACCTCAGTCACATCCCTACCAGCTGGGTGCTGCTCTGAGAAGAAAGTTTGGTTAGAAGTAAGACAGGCTGTGTTCTCAAATGTGTAAGAGGTGGATAGTAACAAACTAAAACCTGATTAATCAGCAAGGCAGACTTTGCTTCGGTGTAATTAAAACATGGGAAGTTTACCCCAGTATGTTTTTTTCTCTAGCTGCCTCAGAGTTTCTCATTCTCCTTTGTTACTTGCCCCTTCCAGAAACTGCTCGGTCTGATTGACATCTTATCTTTCTGAGGGTTCTCTGAGGATGTATTTTTGAGGAGCATTGCCTTTAAAGAAAGCAGAGTCATTTGATGTGGGAATTAGACTTCCAAAAATGGCATTTCCATGAGAAGCAGAACTATTGAGGACTGATCTCAAGTGTGAGAGAGAGATGATTGCATTACCTGATACCTGATTTGCATGGGCACCAATTAGTGCTTTTTCCATAGAGGCACCATTCATGCAGTCCCTTTGCTGTGTGGATCCTGATGTCTAATAGGGACTGAGGATCATGCTGGAGTCGTATCTCCTAGTGAAGGCATTGCTAAGGGCTACATTTGCTATCTAAATGCAGACCTTCTGAAAACTTTTAGGAAATTAATGACTTTAGAAAAATGTGTATCTGTCAGATCAGGCTAACACTGGGAAATGGGCTCACGAGTTATTAATGGGATACTCAGGCAACACAGTTTTTTTCATAATCTTCTTTTTTGCTTAGGTTCAGAAGGCTGTTAATAGAGGAAAAAAATTACCTTCAAGTTGACCATATAATAGATACCATTTTGAAATTGCTTACTGTGGGCCAGTTTCTGCTTCTGTTGCTTATGACAAGAGCAGTTTCATAGCAGTAGGTATGTTTGTTGTCACATTGATAAGCAGGGAGTAGACCCCACAGGATATGGCCATGTTGCAGGGGTGGACAAACTGGCCTCTTTAAAGCAGTGAGGCAAAAGGCTGCAAACATAATTCCCTCTTCTGAACAATGACAGCTACTAAATCTAAAGCCAATACTTTGACCTACATAGAGGAAGAAAAAAAGGCAGGTGAGATAATTTTCATCATTTTTCCTCTTCTTTTTTTGGCTTGAAGACTTTTGATGGCTAGCCAGTGCTTCTTTCTTACACAGGATTTCTCATCACTGGGGCCATGATCAAAACTGGAATAACTGCTACAACATACACTATGTCACCTCATAGTTTATTCTGCCTGTGTGTTACATCTCTTTCACCCCCTTTGGGTCTTCATTTTAGAAGAAAAATACCCTGACCTTTTGGCCAGGGAACTGTTTGCAACTCTGTATCAACAGAGTATATAGAAGGATAAAATCTCAGTCTGAGTTTGTCTCCAGACACTATTGTTTAAATCATGATAGCTGTTATTACTACAATGTGATTTATTTATTTAAAATGTAACTTTTGGCTAAGGTTGCAAATCTGTACAAGTTTGAATAATAAACAGTACCTATATAAAATGTACAAAGACACTTCCCTCTGATATTTTTAGTGTAAACTGGGTGGTGAGGGATCAATGAAATGTGGCATTGGGTGGAATGAATTCTGCATATTCATGAAGATTAGAGACAGTAAATTGTGTTCTTAGTTCTGTCCTGTAATTGTTTCTCTGGGAAATGTTAAGCCATCACGAGATGCAACAGAAGTAAATGAAATTGAAATTGCAGCCTGTAATTAGACTGTCATACTGAAACACATCTTAAGTCTGTCTTCAGTATAAAAACCCAATGCTCTCCAAAAAGCCCTTCCTGCCTGTGTCAAGTGTGAATGAATGCAGAGCCTTATAACATGTTTTAGCTGAGGCTTGTTCTAAACATGCCATGCATTTGAAATAGTGGTTTGAATGAGGCACAAGGTTTGATGTACAATGACAAAGGACCAGAATGACTTGGTCCTTTAAGTTTTATACACAGACTATTTGTGGCCATTTTATTACACTACTTTTGTCCTAAAGTTCCCCTACAAATTAACCTTCAGTTGTATGCTATCCACCACATTGCTTCTGACAAGTTTGTAAATGTTTGTAAACAGACTGCCTTCATATTGGCCTGTTGAACATTTTTACTCTTGTTTTGTAAGTCACATTCATCCAAGGTTGTAGGACAAATTGGTTATTTATGTCTCAATAAATCTTTTCACTAATTCATCTGTAGCAGCCTGGGAAGGAGCTGAGGGTGACATATTTAATACCATTTTCTTGAACAAAATAACTGGAACTCTGGATATGAACTGAGTTCCACTGCCACTTGCAATCTGTTACAGGTTCCAATCTTTGAAGGCCAGAGTTTTAACACATCCACCATCTGCTTTGTACTTATTTTATTAATGCAGAATACTTGGTAGTTTTAGAATGACTTTGTAAACTAAAATAAAGAAGACAGGAGTGGTCAAATATGTCCTATATACATATGCTGCCACTACCAAAGAATACACTGAGGCATCTTTGGACATGAAAAAGCAGACATTATTTCGTTGTTTATTCATGGATCACTTCAGGACCTCCAACCACAAGACATTTTTACTTTTGCAGTGAACCAGTACTTTTCTGGTGTTTGCAAGTCCCAAAGTGTATGGTAATAAAAGTCTGGTGCAAAAAAAGCAGAGACCTTGAGAGCTTTATGGCTGCTCTTTCAGTGCAAAGAAAACCAGGAACAATTTGAGTGTGCATGAGTCCATTCATCACAGCCATATGTATTATAACCAGTAAGAGCTCTTTTTCAGGTTTTCGTGGCTCCTTGTCCTTTGTCAATGGTGGGATTCAGTTGGTACCATGGAGAATATGTTGACTGTGTCTTGTGCTGCTTTGGTGCCCCTGCCCTCCTCTCCCTGGCAGATGTGCTGAGGGATCTCCATGTGCCTCTTGTGTTAGAGCTCGCTGTCACATCTGGAGCACGCAGCTGCTCTGCTTCTCTTCAGTCAGGCTTCCTGGTGCTCCTTGCTGGGGAAAGCTGAACTTAGAGGCAAACACGATCACAGTGGTTTTGGTAGCCAAACTGGGGAGTGTCTTTAACATTCCAGGCTAAACTCTTTCATCCCTTTTCCATGTCAGCACTGCTGCATTCTGAAAGGGCATAATAACAAGGCAGCAACACAGTATGTGTTGCAGGGGGATCATAAGGCAGATAAAATTACTGCTCCAGTGCCACAGGGAGGTCTCAGATTCAACTCAGAGGCAAAGAAACAGTCTGGTGAGTTAGGATCTATTTATTTGAATAAGCATCACTGAAATCCTATGTGTAATTTATGACAACTTCAGTTTTTATTATTTGGGTAAATTCGCAGGACCTGAAACATGTTTACCATACTCTCACCAGTCTGTGTTCTTGAATATTCTCTTGTGTGTTACTTACAACACTTATCCCTTCTCTCTCTTCAATTTCCCTTTGTATGTAGGTTTTAGGTAGATAATTCTTGGAGAAAAATCGACTAAGAGTCACTGAGAGAAATGTCCTGTACCTAAGGAGAGCATGTGTATCTACTTATGGTATTGGTTAAATTGTAATCCTGAAAAAACACAGACTGGACAGTCCTATTTTTTTTTTCCACTGCTGACACTAAAGGGATGTTTCAATACTCCAGTAAAGCCTTAGATGAAATTCTTGCGTTTTCCAAGTACTGAATTTCTTTCTGCCTTAATTTCTCAGCAAATACTCAGTAGGATTTCAAGATTAAGGCACTGGTCTTTCATCAGACACAGGTTTTGTTTTCCTTTCATTTCTTAGCTACTGGTACCTTCCTTTAAGTTCCACTTGCTCTACCCAGAAGTTATTATTTTGAGACTGGAGCTTGGAAATACTTCATGCTTTGTCACTGCAGTTGAAATTTCTCTCTCTGGAATAATATCCAACCCATTCAGTTCCTAGCTTAGTATTTTTAGCACAAGCTGCTGACAGTTTCACGTCAGCTTCACTGCGATAGCAGTGTGGATTTCCCTGTGCATGTATTGGGAGCACTCCCAGTGCAACCAAATCCATTTTCATAACTCCATAATTCTGATGTGAAATTATGAAAACAGCAGAAGGCCCTTCATTATAAATCTCATCCCTCCTAGCTGGAGGAGAATATGTGTCTGTATGGAGTACTTTGTTGTCTCCTGGGCTTGGCACTTGTACCCTATTTTCCAAATGTAACTGGCCAACTAAGAAGTACAAAGTTCTCTGGCACATTCTTCTTTAGCTGGTTGTACTTTCTCATGTCACTATTTCTTTCTGAAAGAATGTGGTTTTAATTGCATGAAATTTTTACAACTTCTGTATACATTGCCATATTTTACATTTCCTACATGGCTTACCTTTGACCCAAGGTTCATTTGTATTATGAAATTGTTTGTGACACTGCAAGCACACCATGACATTGTTCTGTTCACTGCATGCCTTTGTTCAGGAAACTTTCAAGTGATGATATTGCAGCTCCCTGGCATAGACCTAGAATGAAAAGTTACAAAGCTTAAGAAAGAAAATGCCATTTGAAAGCAATAAGGGCTGTCATACTGTACACCATTTGGTGCAGCATGTACACCATGTGCATGTCCTCATCATGTGGCTGAGCAGCTGCACAAATGCTCCATATTGCTGGTGAGATCCAAGCCAGACCTTGATGCTTCAGAGTCACATTGATGCCATCAGTACCTGGTTTTGCATTTTTCCCTTGGCTTACTGCTTGTGAGTTAATCCTCTTTGTGCATCATCTCTTTTTGTCATAACTGGCAATGCTTTGTTAATTTTTTTATATTAGCCACATGTTGAGCTTTGGGGATCCTTTCCCCTTTTTTATTATGTCTATAAAAGTGGAAAGTCTCTGTGGCTGCACGATGTCAGTGGGCTGGGAGCTCTGTAGGATTCACGTAGTCTTGGCACATGCTTTGCTGTCTGCTGGTTTAACAGGAGCTGTTAGGCTGCACAGTAAGTTACAGGCTTAAGTTCCCAGTATGCTCAGTAAAACAGCCATCTTTTTCTCATCACAGATATCATTAGCTGTTATGGACTATTTCAATTGCTCAACAGAGGTGTCAAATCTTCC